>JAQPPZ010005823.1:0-58838 GCA_028583015.1 Wollemia nobilis
TGTCTTCGAAATGAAGTTCTGTCTTCGAAATGACGATTTACCTTCGCAATACAGCCTGATCTTTGAAATGAGGATTAATCTTCGAAATGAAGATTTAAATTTGTAGAGAAGATTTGTCTTCGAAATGAAGGCCTGTCTTTAGAACGAAATTATAATCTTCGGAATGAAGTTTGTTGTAATTAAATTATAATCTTCGGAAAGAGCATTTCCACGTGGCATCCAAGAAAGACAAGGTATGATAAAATCAAATTCTTTTAGCTGCATACGATAAAAAGGAACATGTGTCAGCAAGGATATGGTTTATTTTGCATGGTACTAGAATCAAGGAAGACATGGTTTATTTTGCACGTGAGAATTTGTGGACTAAACAGAAAAAAATTAAAACCAAATAAGGTGGATCTTAGGACAAGGACGTCCATGCAATCATTGACGGATAGGTGTTCGGTGCAATAGTAGAAATGCGTGCCACCTCTCTTTTCGAAGACGTGTTTGTGAAGTACAGTGCTCAGGTTATGGTTCATTTCGAAGAAGAAGAAGACGAGAAATAGGGCAAGCGAAGATTTCGAACTAAACCCTGCAAATTTACAACATAAAAAACCAGAGATCCAGCAGAGGAATAGCAGCAATAGTAAACAATTTTTAAACAGAAAATATGGGGCGAAAGATCAGAATGGAACCAGCAGATACCACCTACCTCCGAGAAAACCCAGCATTTCTACAGATTTTTGAAGATGGAGGGCTTATGCCATTTCTGGATAAGTTTAATGGGTCCTCTGTGGATTTGGCTGGAATGTTCGTCCATACATTCAGAAACAACCGAGCACATGTTAGAGGAATGACTATTGAGGTAACCCCTAAAATTTTAAGTCATATTACTAAGTTGCCATTAGAAGGGATTTCAATTTCTAGATCTGACAAGAATACATTGTCAAATGTAGTTAATCAATTTGTAGAAGACATTGATAGAGAGCCAGAGTATTTAACCCATAACAACACATGCAAAGGGTTAAAAAGGGCTAGCCTACAGGAACCCTGGGATGAAGTAGCCACCTAGGTAATTAAATTTCTAACCTGTGAAGGGTAGTATGTGTTGTTGTCAGGGCATCATCTACGAATTTTGAACCATCTCAGACATGGTGAGCAACAACCAGAAGTTAGGGTAAATCTTCCCCTGTATTTGTATCAGGAATTAAAAAACATGGCAAAGAGATATCAGGAGGGTAAATGAAGCCTTTGCCATCATGGCCTCATCAAACTAGTTTGCCAACACCATTTTAGAGGAAACCCTAGGAGTTTTGATAGGTTTTACTCTACCCTAAACGATGTCATTTTTAGGGATGAAGATGAGAAAGAAGAAGAACCAGATGCTGCTGACATTGCTACAGAAGAAGAAACAACTACTGCAGAAGCTACTACAGAAGATGAAACAAAAATTGTTGTAGAGGTTGTTCCAGAACCACACCCAGCAGTAGCAACAAAAAACCTTGCTCCTGAACCCTCAACTTCATGAACCAAGAAACAAAATAAATGAGGGTCTATAACTGGCAGCAGAATAGAAAAACAAAAGAAAGTTCATTTTTTTGAGGTGACTACTGATTTGACAGAATAGGGAAATGAAGCACTTAACCAAACAGAGGAGGAAATAACAAGGGAAACAAAGGCATCTGCAACTGTCCCCACAACCCTTGTTGACACCAAGAAACAGAGCAAAAAGAAAAAGTTTGCATCTAGAACTAGGAGGTCCACCAGGATCCATTTGAAAGAAATAGTAGAACAGGTTATGGAGGAATAAGAAGGACAAAGTAGCCCAGATGTCACAAAAATACAATCAGCCTCTAAAATTTTTCTAGATTTCTCTGAACAGATAGCTGAGGCAGAACTTGGGCAGGATAATTTGGAGGAGGCTACAGTTCAACAAACTATAGATATGGTGGATACAATTATAAGTAGTTTCATAGAACCTGTTGAACAAGAGCAATTTTTTGCAGAAGAAGAGATATTGGTTGAGCAGCCAACTATAGTTGATCTGTCTGCATCAGATTTTGAGGCAAAAATAGAAGTGGAAGACATCACAGAGCAGCTAAAAGCAACAAGAAGTGTTGTCAGAACACAAACCAAGTGGATTGAGGAGAAAGAAAGCATCATTGAGATACATGAAAGAAAAATTACAGAGTTACAGCAGGAAGTGGCAGCATTAAGAAAAATGTTGTCATAGTCTGAAAAACAGCCACCTGTATCCAGTGATGAGAAAAATTTGGCTCAATTGTTTCTGGGTCTATCAAGGGTAGATGACTCTGTTGAGACAGACAAGGGTGTTCATTCTGAAGCAGCACCCCTTCATTCTGAAGAAGTGCCTGCTCATTCTGAAGCAGCACCTTCTCATTCTAAAGATGCTTCAGAAATGGCAAAGAGCATAACAAAAAATACTGGAGATGAGCCACCAACATAGGAACAATCCCAACAGCAATAAAATGTTCAAGTAAGTACTCCTATTAAGGTCCCTATATTTCAAACTATTACACTTTCGACAGATAATGGGGTACAAGTAGAATTACTATCTGATGACAACCCAATAGAAATAGCAAATAAGGGGGTACAGGTAGAATTATTGGTAGATAATCAACCAGTAGAAGTGGCAAAAAAAGGAGTTCAGGTAGATCTGCTGCCTAAGATTCCACCTATAGTCAGACCACCTAATACTGTGTCTCTAGAGTAGTACAATGCAGACATAGCCAATTGGATGATTAGATATGAGTAGCTTGCCACTAATATTGAGAAATTCAAATTGGAAAGGAAACAGCTAGAGGCAAAAGAAACAGAAAACCAAGAATTAAAAGAAAATGTGTCTGACTTATGCCAAATTGTTGAATTTTTAGTCTAATTTAGACGACCAGCCAGATTTTATAGCCTTATTTTGAAGGAGAAATACCTCAGATGGAAGGTCATTATGATTAGCTCAAACCTCCCATATAAATTGGACACAACTATAGATTTCTTGGAGGCATATTTTGACAGCCCCATAGAACAGAAAAATCTCATATGTGAACTATTTTTGCACAGCTTCTTCATTCCAGAGGAAGTAGAGTTTCATCCTCAAATCTACATTGGAGATGTTTAGCTGAGAGCATTTATGTCTACTTTGCAAAATCAGCTTTACTGGGATCAAGAGAAAAAGCATAATAAAGAGATTGAAACAAGGGCTGAATTGTTAGTCAGAGCAATCCAGCCAAACCACCCAGTTATCACCAGACAACACTTTTCAATTATGAATAGGGATGATGTAAAGAGGATGTACTTGAACAACTTAAGAGACTGTGTGGCCAGATTCAAAAATTTTTGTGATCATAATTTTTTTCCAGCATTGTCAGTGTGCAAAAACAGATGGGCTGAACTTTCCATGTCCTTGTGGAAAAGAGAACCCATCTCCCTCATCAACTTAGAATGGTCCAAAAGAAGAGCAGAAGGTGTAATCCAGCTGATTGAAATCATGCAACATAACTAGATAGGTCTTAGGTTTAGGCCTCCAACCATCATTACTCCAGTTCCATTCTACTTTGAGGAAGATGCCCAACCTGATGAATAGTTTGAAGACTGACTCAGAAACATTCAAGAAAACAAGGGGTATTATATAGGTAAGAAATTATTCTATAGGTCATGGAATCTAAATATGGACATATGTGATTCCATAGCCCAACAGAATGCATGAGGGCATGCATTAATATAAGTTGGGGGGAAAATGATGAGGCCTAGAAATGCCAAAATCATAACATGTTTTGAACACTAAAATTGCCTATAAACTCTTATGTTTTATCTGATATGTTAGTTAAGTTGATTCAATATGTTGTATATTAACCATTTTGTATGATCAATGTATTTGGAATATTATATGCTGATTTTTACAACTTTTTGCATAGTTTTGTGTTTTTTTTGCTATGACTTGCTAAAATGGGATATGCTTAGAATAATAGCAGCATTTCACTAATCATGTTTTGATTTGTCTCAAGCA
This sequence comes from Wollemia nobilis, assembly GCA_028583015.1. Classification (NCBI taxonomy): domain Eukaryota; kingdom Viridiplantae; phylum Streptophyta; class Pinopsida; order Araucariales; family Araucariaceae; genus Wollemia; species Wollemia nobilis. The sequence goes on from JAQPPZ010005823.1 coordinate 4,007, forward strand.
TTTATTTCACCTAAATCTGGCAACAATGCAAGCAAACTGTTCGTCGTGCAACAAAATCTGGTCTTTCCCATGTAAATTCTAGCCAGCTGTCCATAAATAGCAAGGCATGGAATTCACATGTGGAAAGAGATGAAGACCATTGGAATTTGATCTTAGGAGATAACCCACCTGAGAGATGCAGAAGAAATCATTAGAAAAGTACACATTTGTTCATTTTGAAGTATCTTCGAAATGAACAGATATCTTCGAAATGAGAGAAAATAACGTCTTCGAAATGAGCGGATCTTCGAAATGAAGAATGCAGTATCTTCGAAATGAGTGGATCTTCGGAATGAAGAATGCGATATCTTCGGAATGAGCGATCTTTGGAATGATAATTGCAGTATCTTCAGAATGAGCGACCTTCGGAATGAGAATTGCATTGTCTTCAGAATGAAACCACTTATCTTCGGAATGAAAACAGAATGTGTTTTTTTTGACTTGTTGATCGATTTTTGAAGCTGGAAAAAGAGAAATAAAGGTTGGAAAAGGTAAAAGAAAAGATCTTCCATTTGTATTTACCGTCATTGCCGACCAAAGCCATCATTAATGGAAAGATCAACGAATAAACCCAGGATTTGTTGCAGCATAGTAGGATTAGATCTTTTGAAATATCCATAGTTTGTAATTAGATCATAGGACAACTATAAATATTGCTCCCATTCAGGTTGAGCCTAGTAGGTAGTAAGTAGTGAGAAAAGAGTAAAGAAGCTAGGAGAAAGCAGAAAATACAGAGAATAGGTAGAAATTGACTGTTACAGTCCTGTAACGCTTTTTCAAAAAAATTATTGTAATCATTTTCTTTAATCAATAAAGTGCACCAGTTCTATTTCATATTGCTTGTAAATGAGTGTGATTAATATCTAGAGAGAGAGAGACTCATACCTTCTTCTGGACAAAGAGCCTGGCCACTTTCAGACCTAAGAGGAGGACTAACAAGCAGGTTTTTATTTTGATTTTGTTGTAGTAGAATGAGTTGTAGAACTTGTTATTTCAATTGCTTGTAAACAACTGAAAATATCTGTAGTCTTAGTTTATTTATGCTTAGATTAATCTTGTGCTTAAACTGTAATATTTACTTTCAGCAAAGCTTCCATTTTATTTCAGACTGTTATTTCCAAAATTTGCTATTTTTTGCAATTTTTTGCATTTTGTGTTTTGCTGTCAACCCCTGCACAGAAGATTGACAATATTCTATTATAGAGTCTTGATAGGGTTTTATTTTCCATGCTATAATTAGATTTTTATTGCTGCAAAATTAAATAGATTTCCTTTCTGCAATTAGAATCAGACTTTCAATTCTACAATTGTTATTTCTACAACATAATTAGGTCTCATTCTGTAATTGTAAATCAGGATTTCATTTCTGCAATTAATGATTAGTTTCAATTTCTCCAATTAGATTAAGGTTTAATTTATGCAATTAGAGATAAGAATGTCCTAAAACCCCCCACACAACCGGTTCCACCAATAAGACCTGTTGCTCTAGATTGACCTAAGTTATCGTTGTTTCACTTCTTCTTTCGCAGATAGCCTTGTACATAGCCCTGGATTGATAAATTCATTGAGAATTAATGATGGTATAACGACTACGCATCATCTCTTACAGGATTTTCTGTGGGCCAAGGATAAGGATATGAAAGGCTTTCACAGAGTAGCCTGAGAGTTTTACTATCTTCCTAAAGCAAGTGGTGGAATGAGGTTATTTGATTATCAAAAACAAGGGTTCTCTCTTTGTGCCAAGTGGATTATTCGAGCCCTTACAGGTGGTGCAACTTGGAAAGTTATTATTAGACATTGCTTGTCTCATGGTTTACTTTGTGGCAAAAAGGTATGGAAGGGGCTTAGTCTTCAAGATGTTCTTACTGCTCTTGTTTCTATTCAAATTCTGGCTCTTTCGTAATTAAGAGTATTTGGAAATCCAAGGAGGCTTTGAAGCCTTAGTTATCCTGGAATGGCTCTGCCTCAAGAGCTGGTGCTTCAATATCCACTATTAATGTTTGGTGGTCTCCTGTTATTACCTATCAAGGTCTGTCTTTGGCTCAAGTTTAGTGGATTAGAGCTAAGTGTTTTTATAAAAAATGTATTACTTGCTTGTCTGATTTTTTTTTAACCACACCAGAGATTGGCTATCCTGGGATTCTTTCAAGCAATATTATAATCTTCAACATGCAGACAAATCCACTTATGAAATAGTGATTGAAAAAATTCCTTTCTCTATTTGGAGAAAAATTAATAGATATTTTCAAAAACCCTTGTGGGTTGACTGGTTTTGGTCAAACCATCGGCCTTTCTTGCAATACAGGGTAAAGTTGAGCTACAGTTAGTTGACGTCACACATTCCCATGTGGGATAGGTTGAATGCAAGATGGGATTTGCTTTCTACACATACCTGCTGGAAGCAAAGATTTACAGTGGCATGGGCCTCCTATGTTGAACCTAAACAACAATTTTTTGCATGGAGTATTTTGCATCAAGGGTTACCTGTTGGGGTGTGTATTCTTTATCTTGGGGTGGACAATCCTACTTGCATCTTTTGTCATCAACCTAAGGATATTTTGCATCTTTTCTGGAATTTTTTGCGTGCGCAATAGCCTTGGGACTGGTTTCTTTCATTTTTAAAATCGTTTATGCTGAGCTCTTTCTCTTGGCCTCATGCTCTTCTGGGAGATCCTATTGATTTTGCTGATAATATGCAAGCATTTTGAAATATTTTCATAATCAACACTCTTTTTCACTTGTGGAAAACTCGCAATCGTGTTATTTTTTCTGCACAAGATGTATCCCTTGTATTTTCTCTTGCTAGCAAATATTCCATTTTTTATGACTGCTAGTTACATATTTCTATTCATATTGAGAAGGTGAATATTGAGCTTCAACATCTGAGGAATCTAATGGTCCATTGGGGCACTGCTCCTTGCATTGTCAACCACGTTCCACCTGAATCTCCTACAGACCCTTCCTCTTCTAGGGTTTGTCTCAGGCAGGCCCCTCGGCCTCTGTGTCCTGCATTTCAGGAGCAACACCGATCTTTTGTGGTCCTTTTGTGTTCTTTTGTGTGGCATGTATTGTTGATTGTTGCTCCTAACCGTTTCGGTTAGTGTGATCACTGGGGTGTGTTAATTCCACCCACCAAGTTTTGTATGGTTTAGCTATTTAATATAATTTGGCTTTCCATTAAAAAAAAAATTATATTTTAATTTTTTTTATATATTAATATTTTTAAATATATTATGTATAATTAAAATAAAATATTTATATTAAAAAATTAAGTTATATAATAAAAAGAAATAAATATTAATATACATCTTATTAAAAACTGTTGTATGAAAATAATAAAATATAAATATTGCATTAGTGGGATAAGGAATCCACTTAAACAGAATCCAGGGCTACCACAAGTCTTCCACCAAGTTGGCAAAAAGCTTCTAAGCAGTAGGTTATAAAAACCACTGAGGTCCCAAAAGCTTCTCATCATTAGGTTATAAAAACCACCGAGGTCCCAAAAAGCAAATCAATGTCCACTGAAAATAAAAAAATGTTCACATTGAACAGATAGAAAGACAGGCAAACAGAAGAGCCACAATACCCAATCCAAATTGCGTGGTGATTGATAAAAGATTGTTGCTATAAGCATTTTTCCCAAAACAAGGATGGAGGATGGCAGCAGAGTTGTCCGGATACCTGGTGGTTTAAGTTGGTTTTTTTAGAGATTCAGCGTATTAAAAAAATCAAATTGATAGTAATTAAATGTCTGCCTCGGATTCTAAAGGAAAAGAAAAGGAGGACGGCGACGGCGAGATGCACGTCAAGTCATGATTGCAATAAACTTTCTTTTTGCGTGGGCACTTTGCCTCGGATTCGAAGGAGAAGGAAAAGAAAAAGAGGACGGCGAGATGCACGTTAAATCTTGATTGCAATAAACTTTCTTTTTGCGTGCTCTCGCGCTCTCCACATACATCGTTTTAGTGGGAACAAAGGACTCTCGTGTCGGCGAGCTTTTAATTTATTTCTTGGATTCCCTAGAAGAAAAATCCACTTTATAGGATGCTTGTCGCGTCACATTTTCTATGTGGTACTAGTCATTTTTTGAACCAACAGAAAACACGTGAAAAAACCAAAGGGTAGTACCAGTGAAGGTAATATGGGTTTCTCAGTCCACGGTCTCTATAAAAACCAGTAAATTACACCCATGTTTTACAAGCTTCTCATCCAATCTTTTCTATTCCTTCAGGGAGAGGGAGAGGGAGAGGGAGAGGGAATGACCATGGGAAAGGTCTTCCTTGCTTTTATATTTGCAATTGTCTTGCTATTAGCCTGCCACGGCCGGGAGGTTCGCAATTTTTTAGGTAATATATAAAATAATTTGTGCAAAAAGACCTTATCAAAGGTTGAAAGGTAATGAACAATTGGTTTTCTTTTTCTCTCTCTTGCAATTCGATCTGACTGTATATATGATTTAACATAGCTGCAGCTTCAGAGGGTCTTCAGCGTAGTGATAACATTTCTGTTAGAAAAATTAAATCTAACTTCACGCCCAATGGAGATTCGGCGCGAAGCACTTTCGAAACACCTTCAGAAATGCTTGGCGCGAAAGACAAATCGGCAGCCCCCGAAAAGCGTCTCGCCGCGAACTAGTTTCAAGTTGCCCTCCGAAGCGGAAATCGGCCGAAGTGGAAACCAAGCACGGGAATCGACGCATTAATTTCCCGATCGTGCGAGTAGCTGGGGTTGTCCGGCAGTTGGTCGAAAAGCCACCTCGGCATTTATTTCTGTCAGCGGGTTGGTGAGTTTGTCCCGCCCTTTGTCCTCATTCCCCGCCTATAAATACCGGGGTCATTTTGTCATTTACTAGAGTGTGGAATAGAGAGGAGAGAAGAGAAGAAGCAGTTTGGAGAGCCCAGAACAGCCGCAGCGCTAGGGTTTCGTCCAGCACAGCAACAGAACGGGTGAAGCACCAGCAGCCATTACCCGGAGATTGGAGCAGCAGTCTCCAAGAGTTATCCGTTATTTTATCCTGCAGTTGTTTATCTGGCAGATGTTTGTAATCACTTCAGAAGGAAGCCCTTTGTAAATCCGGCAATATATTTAATATATAAAATATATTTTGGCTCTCTACGTATTTATCTTTTATCTCGAAATATTGTTTTGCCGCAGACTTTCCTCAGCTAGGGTTTGCCCCGAAGTGACAAAAGACCCGTTCAATCCAGAAAGGAATCGGGATTACTTGTTTGTGCCGAAGCACATTGCGGGACTTTGTTTTTCCCGAAGTTGAATCCTGCAGCCACTTTGCTGAAGTTGCCGTGAGCTACAGTGCTTCGCTGCTTCCCTGCCCGAAGCAATCATTTCGGCACACAAATCCCCGAAATAAAATTGAAATCCCCGAAGTGAAATCACTTCGGAAGACATTCCCCGAAGTAGTTTTACTTCGGGTGGTTTTCCCCCGAAATACTTACTTCGGGAATATTTTCCCCGAAGCATTTCTAGTTCGGCACTTTATTCCCCGAAGTGCATATTTCGGGAGTCTTCTTCTCCGAAGCTCTCTCCCTAAAAGAAATTTCCGAAACATATTTGACGCGATTTAAAATAGCGATTCGAAATTTTAATTCCTTCAATTTCCACGGATTCGTACGGCTACGGATGTTGCAGTGGAGGAAGTTGTGGCGAATCGAATTCCGATCCTTATTGTGGAGATGGAAATCGTTAAACGGCTTGTTTGGTCAACGCTTGTATGAGCCATACATGACAGTATTAAAGAGAGTACGAGAAATCAGAACTCGTATTCGAATAATATTGTAATAATAACATAAACTTCTGCATTTTTTTTTTAAGAGTGAAGGTGGTTTCTCAACTGTGGTCGGCATGATTTGTGCGTGTCAACAAGGGTGAGTGCGTGTAGAGTTGGTATGAGGCGGTAAGTTGAAGAACTTGATTTGTAGAAGAACGTGATTTGGTTCAAATTATAATGGTTTATCACAAACTCTTTTGTACCCGAAGGTTAGGTGGATTGGTAAGTGCTTTTCTGCCCAGACACTTACCAAGAAGACGTCGAAGTATAAACCTTAGGGGCACCCTGTTTACAAAGGTGATCTGAATCCTCTAATGTCAATCTGATGATGAGCAATCCATGGTCGCCAGAATAAGTTTGGTGGGAGTAGGTCAGATTGACCGCACAAATCGTGAGCAATCCATGGTCGCCATAATAAGTTTGGTGGGAGTAGGTATAGTTGTGACCAACTCTCCTATGTAACCAAAAAAAAGATTTTTGCTTTGTCCAACAACGGTGGTTTTTATTGTTATTATATTTTATTACAGAGGGTAAAACAATCAACAGGTGTAGTTGTGACCAACTCTCCTATGTAACCAAAAAAAAGATTTATGTATCAAAAAAGATTTGTGGTGTGTCCAAAGGTAGCTTTTATTGTTATTATATTTTATTTTAAAGGATAAAACATTTTTTTAAAGCTATAGTTATGTGAGACAGTATTGTTTATCTAATTTAAGATTATTTTTTATTAGACTATCATTATCAAATTCAAACCTTGAATATAACTTTAGACCTTTATTCAGAGTTCTAAAATACCTCTAAAAAAAATCATAATATTGAAATTTACTTATAAAATTCATATATATAAATTATGAGTTTTTTTCCTTAAATGTTAACTCATCTTTTTTTTATATGGAATTTTTTGAAGTAAACTATTTTTATTGAATGGGATAACACATTTATATAGGAAAGGGAGGTACACACAATTAAGGTTACTTGAATAGGGTTAATGGATGAAGATTTTTAAACTTTAAATAAAAATTTTAAAGTTCAAATCCAAAAGTGGTATAATTGTACCTATGTTAAAGGTGGTAAACCCAATGAGATATGGTTGGATAAATAACATCTTTCATGACCATGGTGTATAGAAGCCTGAAGGGTTATTCAATAAATATAATACAAAAGTTGACTATCAACACCTTTGTTTCTACAAACTTGTGTTATAACACCACATATTCCAACACCTTTGTTTCTACAAACTTGTGTCATGGAAGTGTTCTTGGGTAGTTTTAGTCCAAGAAGATGATAAGGGGATGTATTATGCCAATTACCACAGTAATAGAACACTCCTAAACACAAAAGCTAGATATACCCTAATTAAGCATGATTGCCTTACCATTTACTTTATGATTCGAAAAAAGAGACACTACATTATTTATCATACAACTTATGTGGCCTTTAGATCTAATCATTTCTATTATTATCCTCAAAAGACTTATGTGCTAGGATGAATATCTAAATGGGTCCAATCAAGAAGATGAACTAAGATTAATGGATTCTAAAATGGTAAGGGTGAAGTCTTAGTCAAATAACTAGCATCCAAGCCCTTACCCAATTACACTCCTCTCCCAAAAATATATTCTAATGAATAAATCCTACATATAAGTGATATCAAAATTGACCAAAGAGATGAAATCCAAAAGCCTAAGACTTCAAAGACTAAATTTAAAGAACCCAAGGATTCTAATTACGAAATCAAGTTAGACAAACCTTAAGGAGAAATTGATTTACATATTGAAACATGGATCTAATTTTTAAAGGGGCTAAAAATCAAATTGGGGTGGAAGGTAGGACAAGCTTGTGATCCCCTAATAAATAATTACTACCCCTTGTTATTCAACTCAAATTTGATTGTATAAACAACAATGTTGATATGGTGGTCTTATATTAGGACTCTCAACTACTGAAACATTAGATGCAAAACATATCCATGTTAGAAATTTTGAGCAGTTATCACCAAATATCCAAAGTGAGTTGTCATTGATGTCATGATGTCAGTAAGATGCCAGTGATCATCCTTCGCCAATTCAAGTGAAAGGAAAATAGTTTCGGTGTTAAGGTAAAATGTCTTCATCAGTGCACTCAAGGAAGTAAGTCAGAGTTTAAATTAATTCCACCATGATAGCAGAATGTTCAAGAGTAAGAGGAGCACATAATATTATAATTCTTATAATATTATTCCAGGTTGAAGGAGAAACCCAAAAGTCAAAATTGCAATTTTAATTATAATATTTTGGGTCATAAGGTTGCAATTATTTTATTGAGAATAAATCCAAAGGTTGGGTTTAATTCGAGCATCCGGTGCAAAAATAATAAACTCCAAAGGTTGGGTTTATCAAGGTTTCAAGAAGGCAAATGTTTAAAATATTAATAACCCAAAGGTTGGGTTAATCAAGTTTCAAGAAGGTAAGTGAGAAATAATTCAATAACCCAAAGCATTGGTTCATCAAGGTGTAAAGAAGGCAAGTTATTATTAATTATTTTAAAATAACCCAAAGTGGGTTTTAAAAATAATTAATTAAAGGCTTTGTAAAAGTTTAATCTTATTTTCTCGTTCGAATTCGAAAGCATCGACGTTTGAAAATGTGGTGTAATATTTCCTATTTAATGCCCTCTCAAACATTAGAAGAAGAGATCCTTGCTAATTCGTTTGGAGCACATGGGAATTAAGGCTCGTGTTTTAAAATACTGTGAATTACGAAAAGGTTGAAGCAGGGAACGTTTGGATTTGTGGAGCACATAGGTCATATTGGCCTAACGGTGCATTGGCTTGGCGAGACACAAGAAGTCCTGTGTTCGATTTGCTTAGAGGTTGCTTGCAAGGTCAAAGCGCTCGAGGCACATTTTTATTATTTTGAAATGCGCGAGTTCGTGAGGTTTTTGGTGCAATTCATGCCCTTTTAGGCATGTGTGGGCGCGTGGCGCAACGATGGCTTAACCATGGTTAAGACATTGGGAAGGAGGACGTTAGGGGATTGAATCCCTCTTAGAGGTGAGGCAAGTTATTTTTTATTTTTTATTTTTTATTAAAATAGCCTTAAGGGAGAAATAAGGGTTATGTTATGCCTTAAAAAATTGAGAAATTTTTTATGGTTTTATTTTTGGAAGGGTAGCATATTATATATCGGTGAAAAGCATTTTTCAAGGGCTATTTGATTAACTTGCTTAGAAGGAGAAATAAGGTGTGTGTAAAAAGACATTTTTGTTTTTGTAAAGGGTTTCAAAAGTGAGTTTGATTTGTTCCTTTTCAAAGGGGATTAATTCTTTCATGAGGGGACATGGTGAATTTTATTGAGTAGGAGTAATAAGGTGTTATTGGGATATTATTTTTATTGTTGTGATATTACTCAAGTCCTCTAACCTCTTTGTGATTGAAAAAGGAACATTTGAAAGTGGCAGATTTTGTGAGATCAATTCCTAGGGCATCAAAAGGTATGGGCAAATATTCTTCTCAAAATTGTTTGTGAGTGGATGGTTGTTTTTCTGTAAAACATCATTAGATAGAAAAGGATATATTGTGGTTTCCTTATCGAGAGTTCCTTATGTAATAAGGTTTTCTAGAAACTGACTTTTTCCATATTGCCTAGTGAATTTTGAAGTTGTTGGTACAAGGCTTTTTGGATTAGTGGAGTGACTTCAAAATTGTTTTTATGAGCATTTTTGTTGAGATTGATTGTGCCAAGACTTGAGTGTGATTGCAAAAGCTTTGGGTTGAGAATCTTGTGCAAAATATTGAAGAGATCATGAGTATCATTGTTATGTGAAAGTTGTTTTATTAGCATTGTTGGCAAAACTATTTTGAGAAGCTTGAAGGATCATGAGTATCATTGTTATGTGAGGTTTGGGATTGAGCATTGTTGAGACTTTTTGAGAGTGTGCTTGTACTAGGAGGTGTTAGCTTGAGTACATGCTTGGTGAAAGTAAAGTGACTGATTTGATCAAGTACCCTAACACACAAAACTATATTCTATTTTGAATTGAGTTGAGAAAAGAGAAATTTGAACTGAATTATATTGAGTCTCTAAAAATTCTCTTTATGTTTCTGAAAGAGTGATTGAGCATTGAATTGAAATTGAAGCATATTGAGTCTCTAACAATTATCTTTATGTTTCTAAAAGAGTGATTGAGCATTGAATTGAAACTAAAGCATATTGAGTCTCTAAAAATTCTCTTTATGTTTCTAAAAGAGTGATTGAGCATTGAATTGAAGCTGAAGCACATTGAGTCTCTAACAATTCTCTTGATGTTTCTAAGCTATTGATTGAGCATATTTGAGAAAGTTCTTGGTGAGCTTGCTGAACAATATTTTGAGCAGATTTGAGCAAGTTCTTTGTGAGCTTGCTGAGGAGATTTTAGCAAGTTCTTGGTGAGCTTGTTGAGCAGATTTGAGTAGGTTCTTGGTGAACTTTCTGAAGCATATTTTGAGCAGGTTCTTGGTGAGCTTGCTGAAGTAGATTTTGAGTAGGTTCTTGGTGAGCTTGCTGAAGTAGATTTTGAGAAGGTTCTTGGTGAGCTTAATGAGCAAATTTTGAGCAGGTTCCTGGTGAGCTTGTTGAACACAGATTGGATAAGTTTTATGTGAGATTGTAAGACAGAGATTGAGCAAGTTCTATGTGATATTTTTGACAGAGCTTTTGAGGTGATAGAGTATAGAGGAAAGAGTCTTAGTGGATAGAGATCCAACAACTAGAACAATTGAATACAAGTCTTCTGAGTGAGGAGTCTTCAAGTGGAGAGATATCCACCAGTAAGTGTAATAGAGAGACAAAGTCTTCAAGAAGATCACTAGCTAGAGCTGAAGAAGAAAGAGTTATCCTGTGGAAGAGATACACGAACTTGAGATTAGGGGATAAGTATATCCATTGGACTGTGGTCCATAAACATTGTCATCGAAAAAGAGTTTCCAAGATATTGATTGAGAAAGTTTTAGTAAAATATTTTCTCTGTGGATGTAGCCCAAGTTCGGTGAACCATGTAAATTATGGTGTATCTACTTTGTGTGATGTTGTATACATTGCTTTGATTATTGCTATTGATATCTACATTCCATACAGTGGTTTGAAAATAAAAGTAAAAAATGGTCTTATACTGTTCACCTCTCCCTCTCAGTATAAGCTTGTGTTCTTGAATCCACACCATTGTAAATTCATAATTAATGAAATCATAAGTCATAGGTTAATATCGAGTCAATGGTAAGAATATCAAAGAGTAGCATTATATATTACACGATATTGTCATATATTTTGATTCCTTTTTCATTATATGTTCCTTGAATAGAAAATCAAGTTGCCATCACTCATGCCTCATTTGCTATGATATTTGACCCTCGTAAAGATCTTGGTGATACTAAGAATTTTACCATTTCAATCACCCATGAGTCTATCATCCATAATCCATAGTTTGAAGGATATATCATTTACAATCTTGAATTTAACACTATTGAGTTCCATAGGTATTTTTAATTGTACAAAGACATCATCCAATACCATGAGTTTTAAACCTACTTTGAAGGAACCAATACCAATGAAGGAACTCAATTTACAAAAAAATTATTAACCATGTTTTCTTATCTAATAGCCTATACTATAGAAATCATGATGGTACCTTATACTATGTAATTTGGTTCATCATATGAGGTACCATATTGTGATTTCAACCTCTTTGTTGTATAATTTTTAGATATGATTTAAACATGATAAATAAGAAGGGTATAATTGAATATAGATAGGTTTATTGTACTTCCTAAACAATATCATTCACTTCCTTAATTTTTTTATTATATTTATAATATTATGATTGTGTGTGAAAAATTTATAGAAATTTTTCTATTATTCGATCATTTTATACACAAACCCTCTTGTCATACACTTATGAAAGATATCATAGGTAAAGCATAGAGTTTTGACTTATTAGTGAACATTAAATTCTAACTTATGGTATTTTTTCTAATTTATTCATTGATGTTATTACTCCCTATTGAAGGTAGTGGACTATTACATCCGTTCCTACAAAATTTCAAATAACAATCACTACAACAACCAATCACATGAAGCTATATTTTTATAACTAATATTTTTTACAAATATCTTGTATTCCTAATATTTTGGATCATAATAGGACCCTTTCTAGTTACATGTATCCGATATATTTCATGAATAAACAAGTAACATTACTAATTAATTGTGACAAATTGACCTAATCTAACTATGAGTTTCTAAATTCGAGGATATGATAGTTACATCTTACATTTTTATTTCAAATCTTATTTAATGCAATAATTCAATACAATCACAATGAAGAGGGAACCCTCCCTACCTTTGCCAGACTCTTTTAGCAATTTAATGTTCATATGTCTATGCAAGATTCTAGGGATAGGGTCCCTCCATAACTCTAGGTTCAATGTAGAAATTTAGTATTGATGTAATCAAGATGCCAGATATTCCATAAAGTTAGTAAGAGGTAGGAAAAAAAAACATGAATATTCTCTATTTTTTTTTTTAATAGAAGTTGGTACCCGCCATGAATTTGGGTAGGTTGTCCAAATTTTATGGCCACCACAATATTCTGTGTTATTCGCACTAGAAGCCACCACACAAATCTTCACGTAGTATGACCCTATAACCACCATGCCACAATCATTTTAAATATTTTACACCATTGAAAGCACTAGGAAAGGGACAAGCGTTTAGTCTAACGAGGCTCAAGATTTGAACCTTGGACCTTCGTACCTCTTATGGGGTTTGGTTGAACCAATTGGTCTACACCTCAGACCTAGAATTATCGAATTAATATTCTCTACTAAGAACAAAAAAATCTAGTTCTAGAAGAAAAATATTTAGGTATGTTTTTCTTCTATTTAAAATAGAAGAATAGTAGTTTAGTTAACCTTACTTTTTTAAATTTAAGTCCATGTTTTGTAGGAAAAGCATTATCTCTCAGATCAATTGATAAAAGTAGTTAATTATGTAGTTCATTTATGGTAAATGATCAAAAATCCTAATGATCATAGAGATTATAACAAGCTTGACTTAGAAATATTTCAAGTAAGGTCATCCTAGGATTTTCACTTCTATAGTGAAAAAGTTTTAAAATATTTGCAATCCATCAATCGAATGAGGGTTTTCCTTTGGTGAAAATAAACTCATTTTGTTCAATATTCATGTTTGTATGAATGTTGTTAAGAATTGGATCTGCAATTTCAATGTTTTATGGTGCTCAAGGAATGTGGGTAGGAAGTTGTGTGTTTTGCTACTTTCACATTTGATGAAATATACACCCATGTATTATCTCATAACACACTTGTAAATGCTCTTCCTCTTTGTGTTTATCTTTGCCAAGAAAAAAATATGAAGGTAGATAATTTTAACTTGATAGGTATTAAAGGTTTGAGGTGTAGACCAATTGGTTTATCCAAACCCCATAAGGAGGGCGGAGGTCCAAGGTTCAAATCTCGGGACTCGTTGGACTGAACGCTTGTCCATTTCTTGGTGCTTTCAGTGGAGTAAAAGGTTTAAAATGATTGTGGCATGGTGGTTATAGTGCGGACTGCACGAAGATCGGTGTGGTCAATTTCAGGGTGGACAAAGCTAGATAGCCTGCCCAAATTTGTGGCGACTACCGATTCTACCATGTAAATACAAAAAAAAAACTTGATAGGTATTAAATTTTAAAATAATTTAGATCTATGTTCCTTATGAGAGACTTTCAAATCTAGGCAAAGGAAATAGAGTTTAGTGTATATGCACACCAATTATAAGCCATGGGGAGAACTCCACACTCACCAGCATTGAGCGATGCTCCCATAGAATAGGATGGAACATACAATTGGACCATGATACACTCTTTTTAGGGGTTGGTTCATGGTTTTTCTACTTCCACTAGGGTATTTCATCCAAAATCCTACTTCTTGATTTGCAAAGCTCTATGTGGGTGTTGTGCTTTATATACCACCATGAGGGCCATCGTGGGATACATGTGGGATAATGGCTCAAGACTCTCATAGTGTTTCTCAAGGTAATTTTTAGAAAAAATTATTTGAGAAAGTACGATACTGAGCAATACGAGAGAAGCAAAGAATGGACCTTAGAGCTAACATGGGGACCACAAGGAAAAAAATCAACAAAAACCACACATGGGAAGGACTCCACACTCACCACCATCAAGCGATGCTCCCATAAGAGAGGAAAAAGCATACGATTAGACCATAATTCACTCATTTGATGGGTTGGGTCATGGTTTGCTTGCTTCCACTAGGGCATTTCATACAAAAGCCCACTTCCTTATTTGCAAAGCTCTATGTTGATGTTGTGCTTTATATACCACCATGAGGGCCATCATGGGATACATGTGGGATAATGGCTCAAGAATCTCTCAACGTTGCTCAATGTATTTTTAGAAAATTTTATTTGAGAAAGTATGAGACTCGAAAGTACAAGAGGAGCGAAGAATAGACCCTATATCTAATATGGGGCCCACAAGGTAAATCAACCAATGAAAACCACACATGGGGTTGGAATTTTTTAGCTACAAATTGATCCATGGGAAGGAAAAAATATCATATTTTAATTATAAGAAGATGTGGGAAGCCCATCCTAAATTTGTTTATATGATAGCATAAACATGGAATTATTTAGAAAATGAGGGATTGTATACACTTCCAAAACAAATTAAATCAATGACATCTATATTAAAAGAATGGAAAAAGAACACTTTTGGAAACATTTTTGAGAAGAAAGAACTAAAAGATAAACTTTCAAAATTCTAAAAAGGTGATCATAATAATCCAAGCTCAGAGGAAAGAGAGTTGCGTAGTGAATATCATAATATTTTGAGCAAGAAGATAAATTTTGGAGATTAAAATAAAGATAGAATTGGTTAAAAGAAGGAAATAAAAATACAAATGTTTTTCATAGAATGGCTATCATATAGAGATCAACATCTATAATTAGTAGAATTAAATTAGTACAAGGGGTTTGGATTGAAGACCAGAGTGAAATAAAAAAAGGAGGTATTGTCTTTTTATCAAAATATTATAGGATCAGAGGAGATTGAAGTTCTTAATGATAAACTTCTTCAAGAAGTACCTTCAGTTATAACAGATGAAGACAATAGGAAACTAATGGATCATATTACTCTAGAAGAAGTTCATTTAGCTCTTTTATCTTTTAACAAGGATAAATCCCTACATCCAAATGAGATTTTTGCATCATTATATAAATATAATTGGGATATAGTGAATGATTCTTTATTAGTGATAATGGAATAGTCTAGGGTAAAACAATACATACCTTATAAAATAAATGCAACATATCTTACCCTGATTTCAAAAAATAAGGATGTAGAATTGTTTGATTCTTGTAGACCCATAATTCTATGTAATATGGCATATAAGATTATATCCAAAGTGATGGTGAATCGATTAAGACCACTATTAGACAAAAAAATTTAGAAGAGCAAGGAGGGTTTGTGAAAGAGAGACAAATTTTGGATGGGATCATAGTAACTCATGAAGTTATGCATTCAGTAGCTTCAAGAAAAGAGAAAGCAATGATCTTAAAAGTTGATATGAGTAAAGTCTATGATAGGGTTAAATAGGATTTTATTTTTGTATTATTAGAAAAGTTTTTATTTGGGAAGAAATGGTTTAGATGGATTAGATTTTGTCTCTATAGTTTAATAATCAGTGTTGATCAATGGGCTAGTAATAAAGTCATTTAAATCCAAGAGAGGTATTATATAGGGAGATCCTTTATCACCATATTTGTTCATTATTATGGCATAGATTTTGGGTAAGAAATTCAAGAATGCTAACAAATATGGGCTTATAAGTTGACTTAAGGCCAATAATAACATTGAAAACATCACCCATTAACAATCTATAGATGATACAACCCTTTTTTTGAGGGCAAGGATAAACAAGACCGAAGCTTTGAATAACTTATTAAAGAAATATGAAAGAGCATCAAGGCAAAAAGTTAATAGGAAAAAATCCAAAATTTACTTCCTAAACACCCAAACTAAAATAAAAGTAATGATATGTAGGTTACTTCAAATGGAGGAGGCAAATTTTCTAGAAACTTAACTAGGGATGCCCTTATTTGAGGGGATAATGAGAATAAAATTATAAAATCTAGTTATAAGTAAATTTTGAAATAAACTACCGAAATAGAAAGGTAGATGGTTATTGTTAGAAGGAAGAGTGAAACTAAATAAATCAATATTACATGCCATTTCAACATATTATATGTCCTTCTATACTATGCCAAAACTTATAGGTAAAAGTTTAATCTATATTATGTGGTCATTTTTGTTGTTAGAATTACATGGTAAAATAAAATATCCTTTAGTGAAATAGAAAAAGGTGTGTGATGATAAAACTAGGGGAGGTCTTATTTTAAGATTTCTTACGAATGCAAACTGAGCTCTTAGGAGAAAATTAATTTGGATATTGTTCAAAGAGAGTCAAATAAAATTGACAAGAATTCATCTACGTATGTTGAGCCCAATGATCCAAGCTTAATATTCACTGTAGTCTCTCTACAAAATGGTTCTGCACTATGGAACAATTTAAAAAATCAATTGATCTAATGTTTAAAGGTTTAATATGGGTAGTGGGAACTAGAGAAAATATTTCTCTTTGGATCTATACATGGTGTGATAAAAAAACCACTCAATCTAGATCCACTTTTGAAACCATAAATGATATTACTTGAAGAGAAATGTGGTGATGTGGTTTCAAACATTTTGTATAAGGATCAGGAAAGAAGATGCAAATGGAAAGAATATCTTTTACAAGTATACATGACATTGATGCTAGGAGACAATTGAGTAAAAAGATAACATAAATGATTATTTTGAGGGGAGCCAAGGATAAGTTGATTTGAGAGTTGAATAACTCAAGATACTACACAACAAAATAGGAATATCGTAAGAATATGGAGAGATATTTGAGATAGCCCAAGCATTCCTAAAGTTAAAATGTTTTTTTGGCTAGTAGGTCATAGAAGAATTTTATCTCTAGATAACATTATGAAAAGGGGTTTTCATGGCCCCTTACAATGTATTCTTTGTAAAAAGGAAGAGAGTATTTACCATCTCTTAGAACATTGTTCAATAGTCTTGAAACTATAACAATTGATTCTTAATATGTTTGGTAAATGCATGGTTATTAATGGAAGAATTGAAGAATGGTTAAAACAATGGTAGAGCACTTTTAACAGTGAGGCTTTATAGACAATCTAGGATATATCAAAAGATACAATACTTTGGACTATATGGCTAGAAAGGAATAGAAGAATATTTAAAGGAGAGTAGTTTAGAGGTAATGAAAAGGAATATTGTTTTAGCCATAGAGGAGTCTAAGCCAACCCTATCAACTCACCCAATCCCTAATCTAGAAGTAGAGATCCTTGATAGATGGAGTCAAGTCATCAAATGGAATTATGATGTTGGGTATAGGAGAAACAAAAAGAGGGAAAATAATATAAAGTGGAAACCACCAGATGTGGAGTTGGTTAGATTGAATTTTGATGAAGCCTCTAAATGAAATATAGGAATAGTACGAGGAGCAATAATTAGAAATAATGGAGGAAATTTTTTGTCTCATTATGATTTTAATAGTGGATTTAAAACAAATAATTAAGTTGAATCTTGGGTGGCTTTGGAAGTGTTAAAAATATGTAAAAAAATGAATTGAAATAGAGTATGGATGGAAGGTGATTCAATCAGTAACAAATACAATGTTAAGGAAAGCAAAGGCTCCACAGAACATAGAAACCATAATTATGGAAATTCAAGACCTTGTATAGAGTTTGAAGAAATCAGGGTTACGCATACGTTAAGGGAAGGAAACAAATGTTTCAATAGGCTAGCTAATAGGCATACATTACAGGTCATTATATTTTGGATGGAGGTCTAATAGAAATTTTTGGATCTTAACTTTAGTTCTTTGCTCATATTCTGACATGTATTTTAATAATTGGATAAACCATTGGTAACACTCGATGACTTTCATGTTTCCTTGGGTTAGTTTGGCAAAATCTACGGTTCTCTCTAGGTAAAATTGGGGAGATAAATATCTTTCTTTAAATATAGTCACAAAGTCCTCCCAGGGCACATTTGTAGCTTCAACACTATGTGTTTTTCTATAAGTATCCCACCAGTCTGCCGTAGCTCCTATCAAAAAGAAGACTACATAAGAAGTTTTAGACTTAGAGGATAAAGATCTTACATCAAAGTAGGCTTCCAGACTATTCAGCCACATTTTAGCTTCTTCACCATTTCCTTTGCCATCAAAATTTTTGATATCCATTCTATGCATATCTTTATCAAGTTTCGACCCTACTTGTCTCCTTCCAAGGTCTACAGATGATTCCTCCCCAATGACCATTGTTTCTTTTCCCATTGACAAATTTTCAATTATCTTTTGTTGTTGTGAAATCATATCCTGCTATTGGGTTAACTGGAACTTTTTTTGTTCCATGTGTTCTAATATCTATGCCTTTTCATAAGCCATATGCTCCAACATATGGCCTTTTTGTTGTTCCATCTGCTCCCTCTGCTAACTCATTTGCTCTTGCATTAATTAGAGCATTCGAGTCATATTATCATCCTTGGCCATAGGCTCCTTATCCCTCATTGTTACCCGAGGGGGTTTAGTTTTTTCCTCAGTAGGATTTTTCCTTACGACCTTTCTAAGGACTCATTTTGGATTCTTGGTCAACCTTTCCCGTTGAACCGTTGTCACCAGTTTTTCTAAGGAACTAGCTCTGGTCCAGATGCCATTACCTGTTAGAAAAGAAAAAGCTTTCTTAATCTTGATTTAATTTTTTTTATGGAGTCTAATTGTTATAAAATAATGGTTTTTTTATCTAAGAATTCACGTAGTTATGATACCAATTGTAATAACCCAGGTCTACCCACCTGGTTTTAGAACTTCACAAGTCTACCCACCTGGTTTTAGAATCCAGTCAGTAATAATATTCCAACCTATATTGTCTAGAGATAGCATGCCAATAATCTTCATAGATGCCATACCGCTATAGTCGATATATCTATGAGACTGAGAATGGCCAGTTCTCACTATTTTACCCATTTGTTACCTCCTATTCCTACCCAAATTTCCAGGTATCTGGTAGGGGTTCTCATTACATCAGGGCCCATATCACCTGATTACTGAATGCTTACTTCCCCAATTACTAGCGTAAGCATGCAGGAAAAGAGGTAGATCACTTCCTTGATTACACCTCTTGAGATTTTACCACTCCCTTTGCTTAGCTCCAAAAATCCTATCATGCATAAATCCCATTTCAATATGCACGAACCCATAGGATCTTTCGCTTCCTTTCCTAGACGGGTTTGCCATTAGGAATTAAGCCCATATCATAATTCCTAATTCAATTTTCTCTTCCTTAGACCATAAAAGGTTAGGCAATCCAATTTAGGGTGTGACTTTTATTTTCCCCGCCAACCTGTTGGTTGGAATCATAGAATGTCTTCCCACATTCTATTATTTCTTTCTTTTCCATTCTAGACTTGTCTACCCACAATTATTAGCATGCAGAGCTTTTTAAAAGAGACTTACCTAATTTCAAAGCTAATCTAGAGTTTTAATATATGCAAGAAGATATTTTAAATTGAATTAATAAAACTTAAACTAACAAGTATATCTAATATACATATATAATTTCTATTGCTAGCAAAGATCTCATTCGTTTCTTACCCAATGAATCAATTAGCAATATCATTTTTAATACAAAGATATAATCAAGCTTAGAGTGAGGTCTCGAACATAAAACTCTTTTACCTAAAAACTACTATATACAAAGATGCACAAGCCTAAGCCTTTTCTAAAAGTAAAACACTTTTACTCTCAAAATAAAATGTTCTACTTTCAACCATTTTAAAACTTTATTATATTTGTATATATTTAAGACAAACTATGGATATAGAAAATATCAGACATCATCCACATTAACTTCGTCAATTTGGTAAATCATTTTCCTAAAACTTATCATAAATTGGATGGGCTCAATGTTCAAGCTTAAGGATTCTTAATTACTTGGCAGTTTCGTCATATAAAAATTCCTTCCAAACTTAATACAATTGCCATTATTTTCTCCATCATGCTATGTGAATGGCACCTCTCGACATTCGTTTTATGTTTTATTAAACTCTCATTTTTTCAAAAAAAATGCTCATTCTGGGATTTTAACACAAATGAAGACGAAGCTTCCATACTCAGACGACCCAACATAGCCGTGATAGTGTTTTTTAGAGATTGTCTCATAAGGTACAGTTTATAAACTTAAAGAGGATGTATTTTGAGAGAATTTTCAAATTTATGACAAGAGAAAGAAATTCAATATAACAAACACATTCCATTCCAGAAAGCTAAACATCTATTTTAACATGCACAACGTTTCCATAAAGCATTACAACTTTTTATAGCATGCATAGTCATCCCAAAGGCAAACGCCTTTTATATCATGCACAACCATTCCATAAGAAATACATCTTTTATATCATGCATAGTCCATTCCTCAAAGAAAAATGTCTTTCATGACGAGGATAGTCCATTCTTTCATGTTTCCTTTATTTATTCCATTCTACCTAGATCTGAAAATGAAATGAATAAAGAATATTACAAATAAATTGCATTCGATATAAGTTTAATAACACTTCATAATTTCATTTCTTCAAAACATCAAGGAACTTTAATGAAATAATTTTCCAAACTTCAATAAGCATTTCGATGGACAAATTGAACCATAAACAAGTGATACAAAGGTTTTGAAAGGTCAATTTAGCTAAAACTCGTATCATCTTCGAGGCAATTAAAAACAATATTCAAGAACAGAATTTATCTAGTGATTGAACATTATTCTCTATTATAATTATAAAATTGATGCCATGCATTTCAACTTAAGTTCACATCCTTTATTCTCAGCGTTGCTTTTCGTGAAACAGGTAATGTAATTCAAAACAAGTAATGTCTCCATAAGTATTCGGCTATCCGAGGTCAGAGCAATCATCTAAGAAGTGTATGCATTCTAAGACTATCATGCAACCAAATTTTAAATGCAATCTAAGACTTTTCAGACCTTGTAACCAATTTCACAGAGAAAGGAAGTAAACCAGTCTTTTGCAAAGTTCATGGAATTATTTAAAAATATTTCAACTCACATTAATATAACATCCAAAGCAAGCTTAAAATAGGAGTACATACTATCTCACAGAAGTTCAAACTGTATCTTCTTCCTTCTTTCGCCTTATGCCATAACTCCCCACTCCTCGCTGCTTCTCTCTTCCCCTCTCCCCATATCCCAAAATATATATATATATATATATATAAAAAATATATATATATATATATATATATATATTTTTATTTTTTAATTTTCCCCATGCAAAATCATGGTGAAGACTTGCCACCTTAGCACTTGTTAACCACGCATGCTCATCATTGCAAAGAATTTCCAGATCGTGAATCCCCTCACTTGCATGTCACTCAAAAACACTTTTAAAAATAAATTATTATTATATTTCTTTTATAAATTTCTCTTACTTAGGCAATGGAAACAACATTACTTTATCCCAACATATTTTATATTATGAGAGTTTATATTTTATAATATAATTTATTATGGATATCTCCACATTCCCTTGCTTTATTTTAAAACTATTTATTATATGTTTTCCTTTAATTATTATGACCATTATTATCTATAGCATAATCAAAATATTATTATTATTATTGCTTTATATATATATATATATATATATATATATATATATATATATATATATATATATATATATATATATATATATATATATATATATATATATATATATTTAATAATTAAAACAATCAACCTAAAAATGCATCTATATGACATGCAAGCTACATGGACCGCTGGTGGGCACTGCCTCTAGGATACACTGATCCAAAAAATAGCAATTACACCACCGCTCATCATATCCCTAGACTTACCTGAGCTGATTATCCTTATCATAAAAGAAATCCCAGCTCCAAGCTATAAGCAACACCTATGCCTACATCCACATTGACATTAGCAGTACCTTACCCTTGGAAGAAAAATAGCTAAAATAAATAGTGCAAAAGCTGGGGTTGTTACAATATAACCTCAATAATTGAAAAATTACCCCAAAAATTGAAAGAAAAAATAAAGTGTACCCAACTAGAAGCCTAGGTAACCTACTAGGAAGTACAAGAAGAAAATTAAAAGTCAGCCTTGAAGCCCAAAAAATATTATGATGTGTATTTTGGTGTAATGCTAGACCATCAAAGATCAACCTTGACCGTTAAGAATCAACTCCGACAACTATAACTCAAAGAAAGAAAATAAAAAATGATGCAAAATATAAGCAAATTTGTGTAAAGGGTTTAAAAAAAGATAAAGCTTGTTTGAAGAAACTTAAAAAAAAAAAAAAAACCATTAAAAAATAAGAAACACAAAATTGTCTTAAAAAAAAATAAAAACAAAGTATATGTGCATAATGTATATCGTATAATAAAAGAAAATTAAATAATTAAAAATAAAAATATATATTAAAAAATTAATTAAAAAATTTAAAAAGAAATTTTATTTTAGTAATTGTAATAATATCTTCTTGTTGGCAATTTTGACATCTTGCCACATTGTATTTTTTGTTGAACGTTTTATTGATAGTTTTTGTTGTAAAATGGTGAAGTAAAATGAATGACAAATGCAACAATTTTTATCAATGTATGTTGTTGCAATTAATTTTTGTTTTAGTTCTCTTCTTTTGGTTTTCACGAATGTTGTGCTAGGAAGTAATGTTTTAAATAATCACTAAAATGAGTTTGAGGAAAATAAGTGCAGTATGGAAAACTTTAATGGAGTCCACAAGCAAAAAAAAATAATTGCAAGCACTTTCACCCCAAGTGAGGGGTGAATACCCTTGTTGCTCTTCCTTGGGGTGAAATGCCTTTGTGACATGAAATGAAAGTAAGGCAATTCAAAGGTTAGATGGAGAAGTCAAAAGTACTATCGCCCCAAAGGAAGGGTAAAATTCTCATTCACCTCAATATGAGGTGAACATCATTTAAAAATTAGAGCGCAAAAAAAAAGTTAAAGTGTTCAAGTTGAACGGTCAAAGGCATTGACACTTAGACGTTTCACCCAGGAGCTTTCACCTCAAATATGGGGTGAAAGTCCCCGTCGTCACTCGCTGGGGTGAAACCTCATTGATAAAAACTTGTGGGCCCTTCCTAAACAACCAAGGCAAAAAATAAAATGAATCTACCCCAAAATCATAAGCAATTCTCGAAAAGTGTGTATTGAAAATTCCAAGGCACTTTTGCCCCAAATGAGGGGTAAAAATCCTTGTCGTCTCTTATAGGGTCACAAGCATAAATACAAAATGGAAAGGTGTGTGGGACCAGTTTGATAATCTTGAAGTGCAAGAGTTAAAGGCACTTTTACCTCAAATTAGGGGTGAAAACTCCAATCACCTCATTTTTGGGTGAATGTATGTTGGAGAAAAAGAGGGAAATACAAGTGAAGGCATAAGGTTCAGCGTGGAAAAGTCAAACATAGTTTCATCCCATAGGACGGGTGAAAGCTTTGGGTACCCCTCTTTGGGGTGAACGTATTTCAAAAGGAGTGCGATAGCACAGTTGAAAAATCAAAAGGGTTTTGTCCCAAGTGAGAGGTGAAATCCCCTTGCACCTCTCATTGGGGTGAAAGCACATTACGAGGCTATCTGAAGGAAATTCATGGCTCCCGTGCATAAGCAAGTTAAAAGAGTTTCACCCCAAAGATGGGGTGAAAGACTTATGCACCTCATCTTAGGGTGAACGTATGTTTTGAATAGAAGGCACACTGAACAAGGGATAGTCAAAATTATGTGTTCAATAGTACTTTCACCTCAAGCAAGGGGTAAAACTCCCAGTCATCCCCCCTTGGGGTGAAAACAAAAAAAGAAATTTTGAAGTGAATGGGATGAACGTCAAGTGGGTGAAGACAGAATTTCAAGGCCAAAAAGTGTTTTAAAATATTGTAAGAATGGAAGTGAGCTCACCCTTAGGATGGAGAAAAATTCATGGTCGTTGCATTGGAGGTTCAAAACGAAATTTTGACTATTTTTAAAGTACAAGGTGTTTCACCCAAATTTGTTCTATGAAGAAGTATTATATTATTTTCAAGTGAAATTGTTTTCAAGCATCCACTAAGACTTTTCGAAAGCACCCGATATTCAGAATGTGATAATTTAATGATTGTGTCTAAAGGATTTATGTTTCCAAATTTTATGTTGAAAGGGTGCAATATTAACTTCTAAAGGGTTATTTTCTTGATTTTCAATGGTGCCACCTACCAGTTTCACCTCTTTTAAAAACAACTTCAATATCAGGAGGATTTCCTAGGCAAACACAAATTTTCAAAGCATAATATGGTCGAAATTCAACAACAAATTCCCTTATTTTCCTCAATATTCAGTGTATTCCAATGCACTTGTACTCAAATTAATCAATCATTCAAGGTCTTCCTCATCAAAGCTAGATCATTGTCATCAAAGGGAGTTTTCAAGGAGGAAATTCCTCCCACAGGTTCTTGATCCATGGATATTTTATCCTTAATTGTATTAAATGAAAGAGGCAAAAACCTCTATAAATACTAAGCATTCTTATGTAACTAAAGGAGGGTGGACACTATGCAAAAAAATACTTCAAGTTTTCTACGTAAATAGAAAAAACCTGGCTTCTTATTCTGCAAATAATTTGTGTGATTTCTTTATACTTTAATCATTTTTGTTTTATATTCATGTATGTTGAACACTTTGGGTGAGGGAGTGAGTACTAGCATGTAATTCTAGAACTTGCCTCCATAAAATTATAAGTGGATTCTTCACCTTCTTTCTGTTCTATGCTACTATAATGCTTGATTTGAATTCTTGCTGCTAAACTGTCCCCAATCCTACATCTTCTAGCCTATGTCTATATTTTCCTTTTATTTCCATTATTTTTATTTATTTCTCGTAACTCTAAAATTAAAACTGGTGTAGGACTTAGTAAGGGAGTCAACCCTCTCTAGATATTGGTTTGAAAGATATTCCTCTCCTACAACCTTTCAATGTTGGTTGTGTCTAGGGAGCACAAATGTATGTTTGTATTTTAGGTAGATATTTGACCAATAGTTTTTGGCACACCTGGTGGGATATTTAAAGGTTCCACCCTCCACAATATTAAGGTTTTATGTTCACCTTCGTGTTGTATGATTAGAACATCTAGTTATTCATCTAACCTAGAAGTTGCCAAACGTGAAGTTGGTGAAAGTTGTACTTCATGATCACAAGATCGAAGGCCAAAAATATTGAAAATATCATTGAGTTATTTGAACTTGACACCTAAAAATTTGGAGAGCACCCTAGGCTAGTCACACCGACTCTTGCATCACCCGTAACATCTTCACAGATAGTTGGTGTATTTTCCATTCCTTCAATTCTAGCTAGTACTTCTACTAGTGTTCCACCATCTCAAGAAAACCTTCTAATTAATATGACTCAAAATCTGCCATCGTAGCCACCAAGGTAGTTTCTAGCATGGAATAGCTTATGATATTTGAATCTAAAAGCAAAAAATCCAGTCTCTTAAGAAGAATTTAAGGCTTTGCCTACTTATGATGGTACAGGTAAGATTGCTAACAAGCATATCCAAGATGTGTATTCTTTGGCAACAATCCATGACATCGCAGATGAAGATATTATGGTAAGATTGCTTGTATTGTCACTTAGAGGGAAGTTGTATTGGTACCAGTCCTTGCCACCCACTACTATTACCACATGGGACCAGTTGGAAGAATTGTTGATTAATAACTTTCATGAGCAAACCGATCAATTTTCCTTATTGCATTAATTTAAAAACATCCAAAGACATCCACAAGAGGAAATAGTGGATTTCAATGTCAGGTTCGCTCAAAGTTGGTAGAGATGTTTTGATGGCCTTTGCCATACTCCTAAACAAGCTATGTTTCACTATCTTTGGGCCTTCAACTATGACATTGGTATGGCCATCCAACAAGCCAACATTAATACATTTCCATATTTGTATATGCAAGCGCACAAGGCTGAGGAAGATTTGATTGCCATAGGTAAGCTGCCTCCTAAGGTAACAATGTCCATTCTTCTTGATCTTTCATAGTATTTATATTCTAGTGCATTTTCATAGCCCATGTCTTCTATGTATCCCATTACTTCATGGAGCTTGAGTTTGCCTCAAATTGCTTCGGTTCTAGTTTCGCAACTACCTGCTCCAAATATTTCATAATTTCTCGTACTAGTTGTTTCATAGTTGTCAGCTCTAGTTCCATTTATAGAATTTTCTACTCCACCAATACCTCTACCTTTGCGAGCACCCCCTACACCCTCTAGTCCCAATCTGCACATGAAATTATTATAAGAGATGCAATCACTCAATTCAATAGTGAGGACAATGTCAATGAAATTACATCCATTAAGAAGAATCAAGCTGAAGCTGACTTTTGGTCAAGGAGATTTCAAATATAATCAATTACTAGAGAGCAACCAAATATTAGCAAATATCCTGAGAGAAATGCAACCGTATTGGCCAATGAAGAAACTAGTACATCAAAGTGGACATATTGGTGTTCCACTTGTAATGGTCCTCATGGTGAAGATACGTGCATGGTCCATTTGAACTATGTACAAAAATTAGTAAAACTTTCTACCAGTGGATAAATCAATATGATAATGCAAGTTGATCACAATTCCATGGTTCCTTCCTTGGAGCAAGTTTTAGTCCTTACAAGGGCTAGAAAGAAGCCGATGATTGTTGATCCAGTAAATATGAAGCCATTGAAAGTTCATGTGGAACAAAAAGAACAAGGTGAAAAGCCATAACGTCTAAAAAACTAGATTCTATCTTATTAAAGGATCTCTTTACCACGCAAGCTCAAGAAAATTTGCTGGTAAATGCATCAATGTCATAGCTTGCAGTCGCTCAAGGATAGGCCAAGGCAAAATAACAAGCCAAAGAGTGCCTTAAGTACCCATAATTAACCAAGTGGCAAAGGGTGGAAGCTACTTAGCAGTACCGAAACAAATATGAGCTAGTCGGTGAAGAAAAGGGCTCTAGGAATTCTGATTATAATATTGTTGAGAAGATGAATAAAATTCCTATGAAGGTGAGTTTATATGATGCATTGCAGCTACCAAGACAAGTTGATATGTTGTAGGAATCTCTCAGGTATGCAAAGAATAAAAGGAAAAATCCCACCCAGACAATGTTAGCACAGACACTAACAAATTCTATCACTGGTAACAATAGACCTCCCTCATTCTACCTATCTCTCAGAATGGAAGGATGGATTGTACATAATTGCATGATTGATTTTGGTGCCACTACCACTATCATGCCAAAGGAAGAATGTGAGGTTATGGAAATGAAGTATACAAGAAGCAATCCAAGTGTCTTATAGTTGGATGGGACTCCGATTAAAATAGTGGGTGTGATTAAAGATATTTCCATTGTTCTACATAGTATACCACATATCACTGCCATTCAATAAGTAGTGGTAGTTGATTTGGAACCATATTTTAGTATGTACCTTTCGAGGGAGTTTACATCAAATATTAAATGATATATTTCCCTAGATTATTCAAATTTGGATATTCCTTTCAAGGGAAGAAGAATC
This sequence comes from Wollemia nobilis, assembly GCA_028583015.1. NCBI lineage: Eukaryota > Viridiplantae > Streptophyta > Pinopsida > Araucariales > Araucariaceae > Wollemia > Wollemia nobilis. The sequence goes on from JAQPPZ010005823.1 coordinate 31,571, forward strand.
CAGATCTATAATAAAAAGACATCCACTTTTCATATAGAAAAACTAGAATAAGAAGAAAAGCCCACAAGTGCAGTCAATATGATGACAGAAGAGATGCAAGAAGTGGATTTGATGAAGGAAGATCTTGGTGAGCTCTACCTGGAAGATGAGTTTTCATTTATGGATTTCAATGAAATAGTGGAAATCGATATCGATTGTTACACCATAACCAAACCTAAACAGATTGAAGCAGAAGTTTCTGACTCCTCAAACCCTATTTTTGATCAGTGATGGAAGTTGTATTTTTATGGTGAAATATGCAAGAATGGTGTAGGAGACATGATTGTTCTTGTTTCTCCTACTGAATTACAGAAAACCTACTCATATCGATTAACTTGGAGCTACATAAATAATGCTGCTAAATATGAAGAATTATGTCTTGGTCTGAGGAAAGCATAGAAGTTGGAAATCAAACAGTTGTATATTTTTGGATATTTTGAATTCATCATCAATAAGACTACAAACAAGTGCAGGTCAAAGCAATATTAATTGAAAGCCTACCACAATAATTTATGGGATTTGTTTAAGTTTTTTATAGCTCTAAATATTCAAGGAATTTTGTGGGAGCATAAAAACATGCAAACATCCTGGAATCCCTTGGTGCTAATTTCTACCCTATGGAGCAAGTGGTAAGGAGACCGAAGAACATGAGGGTGATTTATAGACCTTCAATCCCTGATAAAAATCCCTACTGGAAGGTGTTCGATAGCGATGAGAAGATAGTCAATTTATTGATTAAAGAAGCTGCTAGCATAGAAGATAGGGTACTAGCTGAGGAGGAAATTGAAGGGATGATTAAGTTGAAGAATAACCACATTCCTAGGGGATTAATTTCTCTTGAGATTTTTTTTTACCAAAATGACAGAGTAGAGAAACATAAGATCAAGGTCAACACAATGAAGTATGAGGTGTTACAACTAGAAGTTGATAAGGTGATCAAAATAGGAACAGACTGTACTCCAAAGGAGCTCAAGGATATTAAAAGTTTGTATTATGAATTTCTTGATATTGTTCCATGGAGTTATCATGACTTGAAGGGATATGACAATAATGTATTCCATCACACCATCAAATTACAAGAAGGGGTAAAACCTTTTCAACAGAAACAATGTCCTGTCAATCCAAAAATTGAAATGATGATGAAAGTAGAATTGCTAAAAATGTTGGAGGTAAAAATCATTTACCCAATTAAACACTTAACTTGGGTAGAAAATTTGGTTCTTGTATGAAATAATAATGGATATATTTACCTATATGTCGATTTTTAAAATTTGAACCAAACATATTTAAAGGACCATTAGCCTTTGTCGTAGATTGATTAGATCCTTCATGTTGTTGCAGGAGCATAAATATTTTCGTTTCTTAACAGTTTCTTTGGATACAACCAAATCTGGGTAAAATACGAGGATCAACATAAAACAATATTTACTACCAAGTGGGGCACTTTTGCATATCAAATAATACCTTTCAATCTTCCAAATGTTGGTGCCACCTTTCAAAGAGCAATGGATGTTGCCTTTGGTGAGTTGTTGAACCGAATTATTGTGATCTATCTTGATGATATGACCATTATTTTGCATCACAAGAAAGAGCATTGATCTCATCTGAGGTAGGTATTTGAAAAGTATTGGGAGTTCGGTATCTCTATCAATCCGAATAAATCATTTTTTTCTGTCAAAGAGGGAAATATTTTGGAACACGTCATTTCACAGAAAGGGCTAGCAGTTGATCTAGTGAGATATGAAGCTCTCTTAAAATTACCATTGTCAATTAATAATAAGTACTTGTAGTCATTCTTTGGCCAAATCAACTTCATTCAAAAATTCATAACCAATTTTGATCAGGTAGTAAATCCAATGATTGAACTCCTAATGAAGAATGCAGACTTAAATTGGACGGACAAAATGAGATAAGCATTCCAAGATATTAAGGAGAGAATTACCCAAGCACCAGTGTTGATTAATCTAAATTACTCGAAGAATTTTATCCTTTACGTAGTGGGTGAGTAGGAAATTTATGTCATTGTGCTCACCTAAAAATAAGATGATGGAGATGAACAATTGATTAGTTTTTTGAGCCAAGTAATTTTGCCACACCAGGAAAAATATAACTTCATTGAGAAGCATTTGTATGTAGTTATGAAGTCTTTAAAAAAAATGACATTTTATTTCATAGAGCAAGAGAGTCGTCTATGTTATTCATCTAGATGTCAGGAATTTCATCCTTCAATAAGAGATGGGTGATAAAAGAGTAGTTTGGATCTCAAAGATTCAAGAGTATGATGTATAAATTTTGCTGATTAAATTAGTTCACAGTTGGACACTCTACCAATAATTAGCCAAAAGCATAGATCTTGGATCCCTAGCAACATTACATGATGAGGTCATCAATGAAATCAATCTTGCCAATCAAGTTATAGGTGATCATGATTGGATAGAGGATCTTGTCAAATTCTTCACATCTAGAAGATGTCCATCACATCTTGATATATCACAATGTCAAAGTTTTAGGCTAGAGGCCCTTAAATATATTTTTCTGCCAAAAAAATTATTTCACAAAGACATAGATGGTGTACTCCTTAGGTGTGTTTGAGAATATGAGAAATTAAATATTTTGAAGGAGTTCCACTCAGGATTATCTAGTGGACATTATGCGGGAAGGCCTATGGCCTTGAAGATCATTTGATTTGGATATTTTTGGCCTACTCTCTTTGCAAATACACACAAGGTGAGCCAAATCTGTGATAACTATCAATAATATGTTGGCAGGAGTAAGAAGGCATCTATGCCCCTACATCCAATCCAAGTAGAAGCTTTGTTTCAATAGTGGGTCTTAAATTTCATTGGATTTATTGACCCTCATTCCTCCACCAAGAATAAATATATTTATACAATGATCAATTACTTTACTCGATAGGTAGAATCCATTCCAACCAAGAAAGAAGATTAGGCTACAGTCATCTCCTTCCTCAAAGGACTGATTATCTATTTCGATGTTCTAGATGCCACTGTGACAAATAACGAGACTCCATTTATTGGGGAAAAGTTACTGAGTTTGCAAGCAGGTATATGATTTATCTAAAAACCTCCTTTAATTATTATCCATAGGGAAATGGCTTGGTTGAGTCCACAAATAAGAATTTGCTTTGGATCTTGAAGAGAATGCTTGAAAGCAACAAAAGGAGTTGGTATCTGTTGTTAAATCAAGCTCTGTGGGCGAACCGCACATCAGTTAAGAAGTCTATTAAAAATTCTCCTTACTCTTTGGTGTATGGAAAGGAGGTATTTTTACCCACTCACATCGAGCTCCCAGTTCTCTAGACTTCACACTATTCAAATATGAAGATGATGAATCTAATCTCATGAGTGCAAGGTTGGCCAAATTTCTGTAGCTAGAATAGAAGAGAGAGAAAAGACATATGTGGCTTCCCCCAAACATGCTAGAATGACATAGAAGTGGTTCGGTAAGAAGACGATAAAACAAAAGTTTTAGGTTGGAGATCTAGTGCTCAAATGGAATGAGAACAAAGCTAAGGCAGACAAGAACCACAAGTTTGACGCTATCTGGGAAGATCCATTTCAAGTCTTAGGGGTAAATTCAGCGAATGCATATCATCTTTGAGACATGAATGGTTGGGACCTACTGATTCTAGTAAATAGCCTTCATCTGAAGGCCTATTTTTAGTGATAGTTCGAAATCATCACTATGTAAATATGTACAGATTTCATTTTCCATAAGTATCTCTATACTTTAAAAATAATAATAATATAATATATAATAAAACATAAACTATATATATGAAAAAAAATTTACTTCTAAAAAGAAAGTGACCAAGGAAGAATCTGCCATGAAGATATTGTCCCCCTTAAAAAAAAAAAGAAGAGAAAATCATTTTTGCCCTTTCTCCCTCCAAAAGTCAGATTCACCCTGGAAAATTATTTTGAAAGTGATATTAAGTGATTTCGACAAAATTAATTTAAATTATTTTTAGTTTTCAGCAAAGGTTAAATTGCTTTATGTGCATCAATTGGAGCAAAGAAAAAAAGAGAAAAGGAGAATGAAGAAAAGGTTTTATAATTATTATTATTTTACTCCAATTAAAGTGCTAGAAATAAAATAATTTAAAATAAAAATAAAAATAAAAAATAAGTTTTTAATTTCACATGAGCTTTATTTTATCAAAAGAAGAGGAGGGTGAAATTAAAAAAAAAAGAAAAAAAAAAAAGCAAAGTTTAAAACTTCAATTTAAAAATATTTTCTAAGAAAATAAGATTAATTAATTTTAAAATGATTTTTATAAAATTAGGGTGAAAGTGAAAAGCATTGATTCACTTTAGAAGGAAGGCTTGGCATGAAGACAAATCAAATAGGTGGAAGACGCTTTCGGGAGCAAAGGAGAGGAAGCAAGAGTGCAACGCCAGAGTAATTTCACTTATTGGATTATTTTTGGGGCATGTGATGATTTTTTTGGTGCAAATCATTTTTCATTGTAGTTTCAGAGTGACCAAAGCAAAACATTTTCGCATAGATTTTCTGAAAGCAACATTTTGGCATTATTTGAGGAATAAAATATCTTGCTCCTCCCAATAGGCATTTATTGGTTTATATGTGGCAGATCTATCTTTTCAAAGTAGTCGTTAGAAAGTCAAGACACACTATTCGAGGGTTTATGCGGTAAGGCACGACTTCTCGAGATGATTTCAGGCGAATGGAGGATTAACAATATTTTTTAATCATTGATAATAGTACCAAGTGAGTGGACCAAAGCGGATATCCTTTTGAATTCACCAAAGAGATTTACCGCATTTATTGTGGTAGTTGGAGGTGCGCTCTATAAATAGAATAAGTAAAATTACCCAAATATCAAATTTTAAATTTTGCCTGAGTATTTTCGAGTTGTTATTTGTAAAAAAATTGTAGAGCACCATAAGGATTTGCTGAAATATCCACCATGGGAAAGAAAATTGTACAAGTAAAAGATGTTGTAAATCCAAAGCAATCAAAGAAGAGAGCAAAAGGTAGGAAAAATTCTAAGAAATCCCAAAGAAATGAAAATTTTGACTTGGACCCATACTCTGACACTATGTAGAAGTCAAGGATTACTTTATCACCAACAAGGGCATGGTTAAACTATGCCAGGATGTGGAGTTCGCAGTCCATTAGAGATTGACACTTGAAATCCCATTTATTATGGCATATCACGCATAGCTGTTCTGGTATATGTGCACCCTCTTTCACTCTTTCTCGAAGTTGGTAAAGATAATTGCTAGATTTTATAACCCAGTTTTTAGGGTTGTTTGAAAAGCAAATGGAGAAGTGTTTTTCACAATTTATTTGAACATAGTGAGGGAAGCATTTTCTCATGGGTTGAAGCCTCTCTTCGACATGATCTTCAAGAAGCTACACATCAATGAATAGGAGGAGAAATATGTATCCATGGTGACAATGCACCAGTTCATGAAAATGCAGCTAATCCAAGAGCCACAACTAGGGTAGTTGCAAAATTTGCCAAAGCCACTTTCAGATTTTAAGAGCCCAAATAAATTCTCAATGTTGACATGGATTTCTGGTCTCCCTAAAGATTCTATAGTTCATAAGTGGTAAACAACACTTACACAATACATATCACAAGTGGATTTTTATGCTTCAATCGTGATGAGAGTAGGTACAAACCCAATATATTTTGACTGGGAAAATTTTATAGCATGGAAGATGTAATTTTAGTTGGAGAAGATGAATACCGGAGAAGCAACACCTTGCAGGCGTACATCATTCCTAGTCTGTTATTTATTTTTCCACATGCACCATCATTTTTTCTTAATTGCAATTAAGCAGGTTGATAAGGTGAACATGATTTTATTAGTTTACATGTAAACTCCTAGTCTATCAAGAAGGGAGTCTTATTATGACTTCAACCACTTATTCTTAGGTCTTGCCATTGAGCTAATTTGTGGCAGGTGTAAAAGAGTATCACAAGTGATGAGAGAAGAAATTATCACTGTAGAGAAGGGTGAAATTTTCTTATTAACGTAAGGTGTGATGGTGCGCATATTTGACTTCACCAGTAAGCCATTCCTGCTCTTGTACTTTGCAATAGAACATGTCTTTGCAATGGAAGTGGTGCACCAAACTAACTATATAAATGATATTTACAAGGTAGGCCATGGTAAAAGGACCACATGCATGATTCCTTTCAATTTTGTGAGCATTGAGGTGAGCCAAGTTGGTCAGAACTAGTTGCTCACAAAATCCTTTGAAGATCTTGGATTTTTAGAGTTACCGCAGAGGTGGAGGTATGATCCATTAGGTAATTTATGACTTTTACCAAGGCCAAGCAGTTCCACTACTGTCCATGGCCTAATATTTAGCAAAATTACAATAATCCAGAAGGGCAAGATTTGGAGTGGTATATTGATATGATGATGTCACTTCCACTATGGCATGATTTTTATGAGCAGGAAGTAGAGTATAATCCAGCATTGCATCCACAACATATTCCTCCTCATAATTTTTTTAGTCATATGAGGACCCAATCGCCTATGTGGTTCAAAAAAAGATCGTCAATTGGTGGATAATAAGAGTCCACAAAAGAAAAATATGTTACCTTATGGTTTGAAGATGGATGAGGCATTCTCTAATGCATATGATGATTTTTTCTCTAGTTATTAGTATATCACATTCTCGAAGGTCGTACCCAAAATTTTCCAGAGATTTGACAATAAAGAAGACATGATCCAATAAGAGTGACCAACGGTCAAGGAGACAATGTATGTGGAAGAAGAACAACCATTGGTGTTTAAGAGAATATCTCAGTGAGTGAAGTAGATTTTAGAAGAGGTATTTCATTTTTTTAAGGCTATAAAGAAGCTAATAATTGGTGTAGTTTCTTCATCTGTTGTTACAATTTATGTGGTTGTAGTTGTTGCATATACAGTAAACCCTCCTCCATCAGTATCAGCTATTCAGGTTAGCATTTCCTAGGAACCACCATTGATTCAAGAGTAGCAGTTGGACCATAAAATGGAGATCATAGATCTTAAGGTAGAAGTAGATAAGTAGAAATCTCAAGAGGATCCTATCTCACAACCACCTCCATCACCATCTCACACAGTGCCTAAGCCCAAAGGTACATCTTCTTTTCCTTCTTCCACTTAGAAGCAAGTAGTGGTTGTCACTTTACCTGCAATAGTTTCCATAGTTGTTGATCCCTCATTTGGCATTCCTTGTTCTTCCATTTCACACCCTACATATCAATAACCAACAACTATTGCTCCATATTATATTCCCCTCTCTTTGGCCTCCCTTTTATTTTAGTTTATTTGTGTCATGCCCAAATCTATTTTTGCATCCTTCATCCTCAATTCTTGTCACTTCTACTATAGTTGTAAGTATGCAAGCTCCTCTATGAGTGAGTGTAACTTCAGCCACCTTGGGTGCTTCCATCCATTTTTTTGTTTTGGTTCCCCCTCTTATTTGTTTTTCCACTTCTTCCTTCAATTCAGACCATTCACAGGCTCTATTTCCCTTCACCATATTTTTTGAGCTATAGGCATTGCTCGAGTCTGATATGATTCTCGAATAGCCAGTTGTATTGAATATCAATCGATCTCATCTAAGTTCATTAGAGTGGTTGAAGATTCATAGGAGAAACGAAACACTCACTCTAGCTAAGCCACTCAATAAGGTTACCTTTGATCCAGTTTCCATGGAAGCCCACACTACCAATATGATTCCTCTAATATGAAACCCACAAGGAGAAATGACTCTGAGCGATTACACTTACAAATTCATGATAGAGGATTTAACCAAAATTGATCTTATTGAAAATATGGGAAACATACAGGTTGATATTAGCTCAGTTTACTTCCATGACAAGCACTACAAGTAGATATTCTATGATGTTGAGGCAAAGCTTATAAATATTGAAGAAACTCTAGCTAAGAGTAGAGCGTAGTAGGAGAAGATGACAAGGAAGGTAGAATAGTGGCGACAGCAAGTAGTGGCCCATTAGAAAGCAAAATAAGAAGCATAGTAGGTACAAGCAATGCAAGTTCAACTTGATTCTATACAAAATAAACTCACAGAAAATGTTGCATAGGCTACATGATTATCAAATAAAAGTATTAAGGAGGCCCATCATCGTTTGGTTGGTAGTTTTATGAAAATTATGATGAAAGAAAGTCTAGTTCTGCTATATCTCTACAAGTCACGAATACAAATTCAATTGGTTCAGTAGTTAGTGGAGACTACTAAGGATATTCTTGAGCCATACCTAAAGATAACAATAATAATCCAAGCTCTCTTCTATTCCAATATGCATACTCACCCAATGAGCAGGATGGATTGTGCCTAGTCCAACTCCAGAGTCACTCTACGTAGTTATTTTCATGTGTTGGATCTGGTGAGAGAGGAAATAAATTTTCTTACTATGATTGAGCAAGAGTGCTCAATTACACTAGTTCATTTTCATACTATTGTTGACATGGGATTCTCAAATTTCACAGATGAGTGGGGTGAGCCCCTACCAAAGGAATAGTTAGAGGAAACCTAGAAGGATTTCTTATAGGATGCATCAGAGATTGATAGTTGGGAAGAGCCAATAATGAAAGCACAGATGTTGCCACTCATGAAAAGGCTCACCCAAATAGAATCATCGTTGTTTGAGTTGGCTCAGAGATTCAAGTGCATCATCATGGATCACATTGGGTATCTAAAATATATCTATGATTCACTCAACATTCCCTCCTTATTCACCATAGATTCTTGGGCTAAGACAGTCATAGTTTATGAGGCCACATGTGCAAGCTTGGAAAAGAAAGATGTGTAGGAAACTAAAGAGCAAGCAGTAGAGGAGTGCACCATAGCAGAGAATAAGGCAATAGAATAGGCACGGGGAAATACATTTGAACCAGATGTGCTAACCAATGTAGTCCATGAGGAGGACCACTGAGAGCCCAATAGATAAAGGCTTGAGATTACTTGCATCCATGTGAGTTGGATACCCTGATAGCCACCAAAAATATCGGCAATTTTGACATATTATCACATTATAGTTTTTTATTGAAAGTTTTATTGATAGTTTTTGTTGTAAAAGTGGCAATGTAAAATGAATGAAAAATGCAATAATTTTTTTCAATGTATGTTGTTGCAATTAATTTTTTTTAGTTATCTTCCTTTGGTTTTCACGGAAGCTATTCTAGGAAGCAATGTTTTAAAGAATCGCTAAAAAGGGTTTGAGGAAAATAAGTGCAGTATGGAAAATTTTAATGGAGTCCACATGCAAGAAAAATGAGTGCAAGCACTTTCGTCCCAAGTGAGGGGAAAAATACCTTGTCGCCCTTCCTTGGGGTGAAATGCCTTTGTGATATGAAATGAAAGTAAGGCAGGTCAAAGGTTATATGGATAAATCAAAAACACTATCGCCCTGAAGGAAGGGTAAAAGCCCTGTTCACCTCAATATGAGGCGAATGCCATTTAAAAATTATATCGCAAAGAAAAGTTAAAGTATTTAATATGAACGATCAAAGGCATTGGTGCTTAGACATTTTGGCTAGGCACTTTTACCTCAAATATGGGGCAAAAGGCCTCGTCACCTCTTGTTGGGGTGAAACCTCATTGATAAAAATTTGAGGGCCCTTCCTAAACAACCAAGGTAGAAAATGAAATGAATCCACCCCAAAAGCATAAGCAATTCTTGAAAGACATGCATTGAAAATTCCAAGGTACTTTCATCCCAAATGAGGGGTGAAACTCCTTGTCACCTCTTATAGGTGCGAAAGCGTAAGTGCAAAATGGAAATGTGTGTGGGCCTGATTTTAAAATCTTGGAGTGCAAGAGTTAAAGGTATTTCTACCCCAAATGAGGAGAGAAATCTCTAGTCACCTCATTTTTGGGTAAATTTATGTTGGAGAAAAGGAGGAAAATGCAAGTGAAGGCACCAAGTTCAGCGTGGAAAAGTCAAATGTATTTTTACCCTAGAGGACGAGATAAAGCTTTGGGTGCCTCTCTTTGGGGTGAGCATGTTTCAAAAGTAGTGCAACAGCACAAATAAAAAATTAAAAGGGTTTTCATCCCAGGTGAGAGGTGAAACCCCCTTGCACCTCTCATTGGAGCGAAAGCACATTATGAGGCTATTTGAAGGAAATTTGTCGCTCTCGCGTGTGAGCAAGTTAAAAGCATTTCTTAAAAGAGTTTCATCCCAAAGATGGGGTGAAAGCCTTATGCACCTCACCTTAGGGAGAATGTATGTTTTGAATGTATGGTGCTCTATGAACAAGGGATAGTCAAAAGTATGTGGTCAATAGTACTTTCACCTCAAGCGAGGAGCGAAACTCCTAGTAACCCCTTCTTGGGGTGAAAACAAAGAAATAAATTCCGAAGCAAAGGGGACAAATGTCAAGTGGATGAAGACAAAATTTCAATACTGAACAATATTTTAAAATATTGTAAAAATGGAAGTGAGCTCACCCCCAGGATGGAGCAAAATTTTTGGTCACTACATTGGAGGTGCAAGACGAAATTTTGACTATTTTTAAAGTGTAGGGTATTTCACCCGAATTTTTTCTATGAAGAAGTATTGCAATATTTTTGGGTGAAATTGTTTTCAAGCATCCACGAAGGCTTTTCGAAAGTGCTTGGTCTTGATAATGTGATAATTTAATGATTGTGGCTAAAGGAGTTATGTTCCTAGATTTTATGTTGGAAGGGTGCAGGATTAAATTCTAAAGGGTGATTTTCTTGGTTTCCAATGGCGCACCTACCAGTTTTGCCTCTTTTAAAAATAGCTTCAATATCAGGAGGATTTCCTGAGCAAACATAGATTTCCAAAGCATAATATGGCCAAAATTAAATGACAAATTCCCCTATTTTTCTCAATATTTGGTGTATTCCAATGCACTTGTACTCAAATTAATCAACCATTCAAGTTCTTCCTCATCAAATATGGATCACTATCGTCAAAGGGGTGTTTTCAAGGAGGATATTCCTCCCATAGATTCCTGATCCATAGATATATTGAACTCAACTATATTATAGAAAAGAGGCAAAAACCTCTATAAATACTAAGTATTCTTATGTAACTTAAGGAGGGTGGACACTCTAGAAAAAAATACTTCATGTTTTCTATGTAAATAGAAATAACATGGCTTTTGATTGTGTAAATGATTTATGTGCGTGATTTCTTTCTAATTTAATAATTTATGTTTTATATTCATGTTTGTTTGTTGCATAACCTTAAGGTAGGGCAACACCAATAATAATCCTTAAGGAAGGAATAACTCCACAAGATCTCCCAAGATGAGAGGCCACTTCGTGGGCACGACGATTACATAAGATTCTTCTTCAATGATATGAATCTCCTTACAATGACAAATATCTCTTCTTTATATATCCATATTCTTATTCTACTTTGGAGAGCCTACTACTAATATTATATTATATTAAAATATAATATAATATTATAATACAATCAACCTTGGGTTATGTGTGGCCCATGCCAACCCTTATACAATATAATAATATATCCCCAAATATCTATTCCTAGGTACCCTACCATGCCACCCTCCTTACAAATGTTTCGTCCTCGAAACATATGAAGAAACCTGATAGTATGATTTGCTAAGCAATGTTAGCAATTGGTACCAATCTCGATCATCCATCCATCCAAGTGAAACTCGATGATGCTGGTACGCCATTTTGTTACTTGAGTATCCAAATGCGCTTCGTTGGCTCCACGCTTCTGCTGCTATATTTTGATAACTTGAATGATGGGTCCACTTGTTCCTTGATGCTGATGAACCATGCTAAAAACCATGATCACTATGCTTTCTTTGCCAAACTCTGCCATAGTTGGTGCCTTGTTGATTACATGTAGAACCATAATGTTGTTGCCTTGAACCATGCCTCCAATATTGTTTCCGCTCATGGTGGTGTGGATGGCGATATGGTGCAACCTTTACTTGATGTTCTACCTTCTTTGACTTTTCAACCTTTGGCTTCATTGTTATAAATTCTTCTACACCTTGTTCTTTCATGTTATCTTTGTTTGGTGTGTCCTTGTGCTCTTCTATCAAATATTCCTTGGACTCTGTTGTTGCTATCGCCTTCGTGGATTCTATTTCCTGTTCTTCAATTTGTTCTTCTACAACCACTTCTTGATTTTCCTTGTATCCTTGCTCCTCAAGCTGAGAAATATCCTGCAATGTTATTTCCACTGAATTAATTACTGCTACTTCTTTCATGGACTTTGTTGCTACTATCGACTTCTTGGATTCTGTTTCATGTTCTTCAATTTGTTCTTCTACAACCGCTTCTTGATTTTCCTTGGATCCTTGCTCCTTAAGCTGAGAAATATCCTATAATGTGATCTTCTTTTTCCTGTACCATAACTTCATAAAATTCTTTTGCACATTAATGTTAACAGTACCCAAAGAATCTAACCAAGGATAACCAAGAACAATATCCTTATCATCCATCTCAATAGCATAGAAATATGAATGTAAAACATATTTATCCATGGTGATCTTTAAATCTTCAAAAATCTGAACATTCTCACCCTCTAGCTGTATGTCCTTGATTTTTGTTGCTTGAACTTGCAACTTCTTAACCAAAGCAATATTAATAAAATTATATCTACTACCAGGGTCAATGGAAATAATAACCTATTCCTTTTGAATGCTTCCATGAACCTGCAAAATATAACTTTTAGCTGAATTTAAACCTTTTTTATTCCGCTCTTGCTTTTGTAAATCCAACGATGTGCCTTCTATATTCCTCTCATTATCTTCCCTAACCTTTTCCTCTTTCTCTTTGAGTAATTTAATTTCTTTTTCATAGTCTTCATTCTGTTTCTTGAAAACTTCCCATTCTCCTTTTATTTCATTCCGCTCATTTTGAAATCCCTGTAGTTTCTTTTTAAGGTCCGTGATGACATCCATCAAGCTCACTATCTTTTTATCACTCTCCTCGAGAATTTTCATAAAATATATTTGTAGTTCCTCTTCATATTCCATCAAAGTAGCTATCTTTTTATAGGGGTTCCAATTACTTAAGAATTCATGCTCCACTTCTTCCCAAGATAGCTCATTATGGGTGCCACTAAGACTATAAAACCAAGAGAGAGCAACTTCTCCAAGAAAATGAGGAAGCATACTTTTCCAAAGAGGATCTCTATGATACAAGGATTTAAATTTTTTCCACCAATCCCTAGCATCAATATCATATGCTCCAGAAAATTTTTGTAGTTCCATAGTTGATACCCTAATGCAAACTAGGGTTTTTTGACAATATATATCATGCCCTAATGCAAACTAGGGTTTTATGAAAATACACATATTCCCACTGGGTTGAAGCTAAAATTCCTTAGATCTGCAATTTTTCTTCCAAACAAAATAAATTGCAATTGATTTGCTTACCCAAACTCAACAAATTTCGGCTTTCAAAAAAATTGCGAATTGAAAATTCGTCACTGCCCTTGTTCCAGACGGCTGACTTCAAAAGGTCGTATCTCCCTCAATACTAATCGGATTCCTTCATATGACCACTCATTTTAAAGCTCTTCAAATTCTGCACAATCTGATCCAAGAATCGCCTAAATCGGATAAACTTGCGCAGAGATATGGCTCCTGAAATATGAGATGTTTTTCCAAAAAAAATTGCCCTAATTCTAGGGTTTCACACAAAAATCCCCACTTTGCCAAAATCGTTGCTCTAATACCACTTGTTGCATAACCTTAAGGTAGGGAAACACCAATAATAATCCTTAAGGAAGTAATAACTCCACAAGATCTCCCAAGATGAGAGGCCACTTCGTGGGCATGACGATTACATAAGATTCTTCTTCAATGATATGAATCTCCTTACAATGACAAATATCTCTTCTTTATATATCCATATTCTTATTCTACTTTGGAGAGCCTACTACTAATATTATATTATATTAAAATATAATATAATATTATATTACAATCAACCTTGGGTTATGTGTGGCCCATGCCAACCCTTATACAATATAATAATATATCCCCAAATATCTATTCCTAGGTACCCTACCATTGTTATCTGCTAAGTTTAAATTTTGCACCTAGATTTGAATACTACTGGTGAGGGAGTGAGTACTAGAATGCAAATCTGGAAGTTATCTTCGTAAAATCAAGATATTCATTGAGGCTGCTTTAAATTTAAAATATGACAGACGTTATGGTAGACATAGGATTTTAATGCTGATAAGGAAAACTTGCAACGATAGAATCTTGGACTCAAGGATATCAATGCAAATGATACTTGGTGCTCTAGGAATGAGAATTTATGCCATACGACATCTATTAGAGCTAAAAAGTGATTACCACCTCCATGATGCATGACAAGCATCTTAAGAATTATAATGATCTAAAAAAGGACATGTAGAACAAAATTAAGAGACCAAGTGGTTCCAGCTTATCCCAAGATCATGCCCAATCAATTTTGGCCAATATTTTATGTAATAGCTTATTTCATTTTAGGTGAAGTGAAAGCTATATAAGGGGTGGAGCTCCTCATTTGTAGGTGTCAAAATACATCTAGTAGCATAAATTTTAGCTTTCTTATTTTTGTGGTTTTCCAATTGAGTTGGATGGATTTTTTGAATCGAGCTGCTATTATTTTTGAGCTTTACTCTTGTAATCCACCGAAGTACATAAATTTGAAACAAATGTATTCATTGAAATATCTTTATAACACAAGGCTTATGAAATTTTTATATTCAATTTGTGCATGTTGATGGTGGTTGCACTTAGTATATTTTTTAGTATTTTCTCCTTTGAAGATTGCATCGCCTTAGATCCTAGGTTGTGTGAATACTAGTAGAAGAATGCTAAAAATATTGTACACCTATGCAATGAAATAAAGAACAAACTAGATAGAAAACTATGTAACCATAATGACAAAACAAGATATGAAATAATGGTGCTTTTTTTATTAATATCAATTTTGTCCTTCAAAAGGGTTACAATGGGATCCCGTTGAGGGATTTTCTACCAATTTGATACAAATATTTACAATAAGAAATGTAATCCAGGTGTATCTCATAAATTTTTTTTTGCATCTCACAAACTAATTAGGGACAGGTTTTTGAGACTATCACAATGTAGGATGATGATGGATGAATATTTATGCTATTACTTCCTTGTAAAGACTTGTAATCTACACACAATATCTAAAGATAATCAAAATCATATGAAGAGTATTTCAAGATAAGGCATGTAATAATGACAAAAGAAAGTGATAAAGAATCTGAAATACAACAAATACATGCATGAAAATAAAATTAAACTATGATGAATAGTAATTAAAATACTACTAAATTCTAATAAAAGAAATAAAATAGGGAATAAATCTCTACCTAGGAGATCATCTTTGTGCATGGTTTTACTTTTTGGTAGTCTCTAAGAGAGACAGTCATACCTATGGGTCATCTTTGAGAGAGATGACCGCAAAGCTACAAGTGATTTTCTTGTGGCTAATGTGAGGCAATAATGTGTTTGATCTGTGGATGAGTTGACATTCTCGGTGCACTCATGAGGAATGACTTAGGGATGGAATATAACACCAAAGCAAGAACATTGGATGGTAAAAGAAGCATGAATTCAATCTTCAACCTTCGAGATGATCCATTGGTATACTTGAAAACTTTATGGTTGAATTTCGATAGCACTTCATTGCTTTTAAGAATGAGCTCTTTGATTCTTCATTTTGATAGTATTTCAATGCATGAAATTGTATATATTTTAACAAAGGCTAGGCACATTTAAATAAACTTCCCAATGGGAGTCCAAAGATTTTAAGAGAAGCCAAGAAGTAGTAAGGATCAAGAATGGTAACCACCCATTCTTGAAAACCATTATGCAACTAATTATGTTATGTTGTTGCTCTTATTTGGAACTTGTAACTATTCAAATGATGGCACAGGGATTTGCATCTTGTTGCTTCTAGTGTGATCATCTCAAGGTGAGATGTTCATGAATGTGATATATCTCAAGGTAGGACAATCTCAATTGGGGATCATCTCAGGATGAGATGGTCTTAGCTACAAAGAGATATTCCTCCCTATTTGAGTGGTGAAAACCACTATTAAGCCCTAAGGCTACCCAAGGTGTGTCATATGGCCTAAAAAGGTGTCCATATAAGTAGTCTCCTCAACATGATGTATTTTAGGTGTCTACAGATGCCTCTTTTTGGTATGCATTATGTGAAAGCACAACACGAAAAAAAATAAATGACCTAAAGTCAAATTGAGGGTTGATGGTGTTCATTGATCTAATCAACATTAGATGTCCCAATCATGAAAATAGCATACATTTTTGAATCATTGACTTCGATGAGTAGAAGGGATTAATTAAAGTAAATATTTTAGCCAAGGCACACGAGGAGGGGTCTACAGGCTTGAGGTATACTTGATCTTGGTATATTGTTCAGTCATGAGGAGACATACGGGGGGTTGCCTTCATGCTTTAATAATACCAAGTATTTATTTGGTTAAAAAAATTTCTTGTTGTCTACCTCAAGAAAAAAGGGTATGATTATCTTTGGCAATGATTCTTGGATGAACACAACTTGCATGATTGAGTATTTGATTGTTGATTTGATTTTTGAAACTTTGTGATTATATGACTACCTCCTCAAGTAACGAGTCGATAGAGGAGATGGAAAATAATGAAAGCAATGGGTCACTTGACCAAGATGGCTTATTTTGGGTTTTGTGTGACTTTTACAAAAATGGAAGGGGGAAAAATCAATCACAGCTATGATTTCAACCATTATTGGTAATTTTACACATTTATCCCTTGGATTAGTCTAGCAACATGGCTTTCTTAGGGAGTTGAGATGGTAACAATTTGATTCATTCGAGAGGTAAATAATTGTATACAAGATCACTTGAGGCTAAATGGAAGAAGGAAATGTACACCTCTATTCCTTGGAGTAGTCCAACCACGTGGATTTCTTAGGGAGTTGAAATGATAACACTTTGATTCTTTCGAAAGCCTATTTTTGGTCAAGTGACCTTATGGTAATCTACCCATCTGACCAATTTGCATGGATAATTAGTCACTGTAACCACAAAGTGTATAGGTTAAATCATTGCATAAGAGGATCACTCAAGAATTTGGACCAAAATATTTTGGGTATCTTTCATTTTTTTGTAATATTTATAATTTTTGCAAATTTCAAGGTCATTCAGTGGTAGGATGGTCGCATTAAATTTGACTGTCTAACCTCGAGATGGTCATGGATTTTGAAAAAATATAAAAGAAAATTGTATTTATTTTTTATATCATTTTCATAGTTGTCAGTTGGAGAAAAGGAGAGGTGGGGAAGAGGAGAGAAATTTGTGACACGTAGTGTTGCCAAAAAGTTAACCCTCTACCACTATGGACCAACCTAGGACATTGATGAACGAAGACACTAGAGCAAATAAAGGTAGACACCCCATTATATTCTTTGTTATTTTGTGATTTAAAATCAACCTCACTAATTAATGTAGGTAATGAACCTCACTAAAAAAAATTAAGGTAAGGAATCACACCTTAGGCTAGGATGTAGTGTAGGTTGTTTGTCTTGCTCTTTATTGCTTATTTTTTTTATTTTTTGTTTTTAATTTTTTGGGTGTGATTTAATATCATGTATTTGCCAATTGTAGGGCTATCTTAGGGTGATACAGTCCCCATTATATGATTTGGGGGCCATATCGAGGTGGGATGATTGGGTTTGAATCCCCAACAATAAAAAATTAGACCATTATGGGGGACCATCTCGAATCAAGATAGTCATAAGCAGAGACTATATCGATCCGAGACAACCTCATGGAGAGACCATCTCGAGTTGAGACAGTCTCATTGAGAGTAAACTTGGTAATTTTTTGATGTATTTTTTTTGTTTGCTAAGATTTTTTGCATGTGGTACAACTTGTTAGAGCATACCATAGATTTCCAAAAATATTTGGGATGGTGTGACAACACCTTACTGATACTGATTGGGAATGTCTTGAGGTCATTGGATTTAAGTAGGTGATGTAATTGTAGGTAGTGATGGTAGATCAAGCTTATCTGATTGCATTGGTCAATCAATGGGATAGTCGAACCAATACTTTCCACCTACTGACTAGCGATATGGCATCACTTAGGAGGATGTTTACAAGATATTTTGTATTCTTATTGAGGGATGGTCCATCACCTAGCCATACATAATCCAACAAATCAAGGTACTCCAGATAATTTTTGGTGAGGATTAGTTGATGGATCGATAGGGATTAAGTAGTGGTAGGATTTGGGTAGTTCCATGGTATAGCATCAAGGTCCTTACTAGGATATATGTGGTTTTGATTTCACTCATGTCTAACATTCTGCTACCAGATTATTTAGGAGTGATGTTCTTATGTAACATCCTTGAGTTGGTTTAGGAGTTAGTTGACTACACTATTTAGGATCCATTGACTATGGCATGGGGGATTACCCTACTAGTGCATCTATATGATGAGTTATATGAGCTTTGGTAGAGGGCCAAACACATATTAGGTTGCAACTTCTTGCTTTAGATCTAGGGGTGGGATCACATATGAGTGGATAGTCTAGAGGGGATTCAATATACTTCATGGGCATAGATGGTAGATATTGAGATCATATATGCAGCTCATTGGATTCAGGAGCATGAGGTGGGTCAAATTTGATCCCATTCATGTAGGATTTCCTACTATGTAAGATCCTTGGATGGGTTGAGGCCATATAATGTATTATGATGACCTTACAAATATTTTCTAGCATGGATGAAGGTGGTAGAGCAACTGAGGTGGGTGAGGTGTGAGTTATGGCTAATCAGGTGCTATGGTACAGAGCATGAGTACTTTCAATACTCTCATGTCACTCAATAATTTAGGGTTCATCAGGGTATACCTGATGAGCCTTTCATATATCATCATTGAGGAGATAAGGAGCACTAGAGTGGCCATAAGTTGTGCTAGTGTGAGATGAGGTAGATCCACCTATGGTAGGTTCAAATATGGAGGACCCTGGTACTACTATGGAGTATAACACCTGGTGGATTACTCGACTATGGAAGGATGGTGGTCCTATAGGTGGACAAGTAGGGGAAATAAGATATGAGGGTACTACAAAGTTAGGGTATGAGAGACGAGTACATCATCAAATGGAGGGGGAGTGGGGCTAACCTATAGAGGAAGTGGAGGAGCCACATGATGATAACAAGGATGATAAGGACCTATAGGATGGGGATACCTAGCTTAGGGTATAGGTAAAACCTTTACAGGTGTAGTTGGTAAAGTAGGA
Source organism: Wollemia nobilis (assembly GCA_028583015.1). Taxonomy (NCBI): domain Eukaryota; kingdom Viridiplantae; phylum Streptophyta; class Pinopsida; order Araucariales; family Araucariaceae; genus Wollemia; species Wollemia nobilis. The sequence continues at coordinate 50,923 of JAQPPZ010005823.1, forward strand.
TACTACCATTGCTCTATTGTAGAGTCAACTAGCCAGGGAGAGATAGAGGGAGAGGGGCTTCTATGAGGAGAAGGTTGATCTTACTACATAATTTTAGAGTTCTCAAGAGGAGGTGGGTAGGCTTCAGGTATGGTTGGTAGCTTTGATCATGACTTAGAGATAGACAGGATCAGGTGGATAGGTTATAGGGGATGTAGTAGAGATACAAGTTGAGGTGAGCAGATTTTGGACCTTATTGGATGACTACCAAGAATGACATCAATCTGATAGAGCTTACATTATAGATTTGGAGGGTCAAGTAGGGATACTTGATGGTTTTCTACCTAAGATTTATTTAGTAGGAGGATCCCAACAAAGTTGATATAGTGAGTCATGGTAGTCATCTATGAGATAGAGTCATAGGTTAGTAGCTAGGCAAGAGAAGTTAGTGGCCAATGGATCAAGGCAACCTCATAGAGATGATGTGGAGGGTGGAGGTGACTTTGAAGAACACAGGCTTATACTAAGAGGGGGGTGAACAATATAAGATCAACTTTTACTTTTCTTTCCCAAACAATATTATCCAATATTATCAATGGCAATATCAATAGCAGTAATAAAAAAAATGCACAAATCACCACACACATGAGAGACATAAATTTAATGTGGTTAATCCAATGTGGGTTACATCCATAGAGAAAATATTTCTTATAAATTTGCTCAATAAATTTCTTGGGAATCAATTCTCTATTACAATGTTTATGTATCTCTATCCAAAGGAGACACCAATCCCCTATACTCTAATTTGTGGATCTCTCTCCACAAGAGAACTCTATCCCCTTGCTCTAGTTTTTGGATCTCTCTCCATAGGAGAACTATTTCCCCTTTACTTTGGTTTGTGGGTCTCTATCCATATGAGAAATATTTCCCCTTTGCTCTGGTTCGTAGATCTCTCTCAATAGGAGAACTCTTTCCCCTTTACTTTGGTTCTTGGATCTCTCTCCATAGGAGAACTATATCCCCTCTATTTTTATTGGTGAACTTATAAAATACTTATGCCCCCACTTCTCTAGCTTGTGGATTTGTCTCCATAGGAGAGCTCTTTTCCCACTATGTTGGCTAATGGACCTCTATCCACTGGAGACCTCTATCCTCTCTACTCTTGTCACCTCCAAATTCTTCTCTTAACTCTATATCAAATCTACACTAAACCCTATCATAAGTCTAGCACAAATATGCTCTAACTTTGCTCACAAATTTATTTCAATTTTATCTCAAGTCTTCACAAGACTTACTCAAATATGCCTCAAAGCTGCTCCAAGTCTTCTCACAAGACTTGATAAAATTCACCTCAAATTTTCTCCAAGTCTTCTCATAATACTTTCTATTCTCAAAATACTTGCTCAAATATACCTTCAAGCCTTCTCAAAAGACTTTCCTAAATCTACCTTAAATGCTTCTCACAAAACCTACTCAAATATTTCCAAATATTACATACAAACACAACTTAAATCTCTTTCAAAAAATATTTCTTTAAATAGATAAATTCTACTTAGAATTCATTTAACCTCTGGAACATATAGAGAATGATATGCTTTATCAAACACCAATATGTTATTCACACTCACAAATATTGCACTCAGTTAACCCAATCTCTATAGCTTACAAAATTCCTTTCAAATCAAATAAAAATAGTGTATAACTTTTTTCACAAAACTGATCTATTTTTCTTGCAAATTTTCTCATAAATACCAATCACACAAAAGCATTTTTTTCCACACAAGATTGATATCAAACACTTTCACAATTGCTTTCAATATCTCTCAAACCAATGTTCAAAAGGTTTCACAATGATTCACAAACTTTTCTTCAAACCTAAAACAAGTAGTTCACAATATCTAGCACAAATATCACAATCTCTTTCACAAATGGATGCACATGTAGATCTCAAACCCTAACTCAAATATTTTCAATAGTGCTTACCAAACAACCCTTTTGTCTCCACCTTAAAACTACTTTCTCAAAACACAACCACTTAGATAAAAGGTTGAACCACCATACCTTAAAATGTTTGATGAAAATGTGCCCTCAAATACCTGTCTCAAAAATAATATCTTTTACAACTACAAAAGGATTAGCACAACACCTTTTCATATATTGGAAAAACCTTCTCAAAATGTGTGCAAAATTTTATTTCAAATCACTGCTCTATATCTCTCTTAGTTTTTCAATTTAAAACATCAAATCATGAACCAAGTCCTTCAATATTAATGCAAATATTACAAACAATAAAAACACATTTTACACCTTTTATCTCCCACTTTCATAAAATAATTTTGAAACCACTTAATGACCCATAACACATTTATAATATAATATCAATCATTTACACCTTATCAATCCTACTTTTGCATATATAAAAATAAAACTTAATGGTAACAATACCTTCAAAAATATTTGGCAAAAATAAATTACCCTTATACCTCCTATATACCAAAAACTTTACACCATTGCACACCCCTCAAACTTCATGCAAAGAAAATTTAATCAACCTTAGCACATATCTTTTTACCAAAAATAATATCGATGGCACAGACAAGAATCGACCCTCTGACCTTAAACTCCTAATGCAGCACGTGATCGCTTGCACTAGCTAGGCGATTGAGACCTAACATATGGGCCTCCACTCTTATTCCCTTGGCACATTCATCAAAAAATTTAAATCCTTATAAACTAGCACTAGGGAGAATCAAACCGTGAACCTCTACCTCACAAAATACTTAGCATGAATCTAGCCCCGCTGGGCTACCCTAGTGAATGACATCAAGGAGTGAACAAAAATTATTTATTTTGTTCTCCTTCTTTGATCTGAAATAAACGTTGTTCCCTCTACCTCATTTGATGTCACCACTTCACACGAGACATGAAAATAAAAACACTACATTTATTTCCAAAGTCTTAGGGGTATTTATATGTTTCCATGCACATTTTAGATGTCGACCCTCTTTCAAATTTATTTTAATAATTTGAATTATCATTGGCACCATGTAACTTTATACTTAGGTATTATAATATTTTTATTGTTCAATATTATAATAAAACCTTTTGCCTTGGGTCTTTTTTTACCAATGAGAAGTCTTGTCTTTTCTTTGCAATTTAAAATCTCCCTTTCCAAATGAAGCCCTTTTTACTTTCAAACTCTCTTAATAATATTTAAATTTAAAAACTAAATATTATACTCATTTTATTCAAAATTCTCTTTGCTTGCTTTCACAACCATGGAAAAAATATTTTATCTTGATATTTATTTTACAAAGTACTTCTGCCCCATATACTCTTTGATGACTTTTCCTTTGCATTTATTATTTCAACCTTGAAGACAAAACTTAACATTTTCACCTTTGACATCAATTACAATCAATGACATCAAACCTTTGACATCAATGACAACACTATACTCAAAATTTCCAACAGACTCTGGGGGCGCAGGCCCTACATGATTTATGTCTGTGGTATTGGTCTCTTTCTAGGTGTGAGGTTCGAGGATCCACACTTATTGTATCCTACGAGTAATTTTGTATTATGATGTATCATATTTCGATATATATATATATATATATAATATATATATATATATATATATATATATATATATATATATATATATATATATTTTGTGTGTGTGTGTGTGTGTGTGTGTGTGATATTTTATTATGGCTCATCATGTGTTAATATCGTTTGTTATTTTATGTGATGTATGGATGCATTTTATTGATGTAATGCCTAGATTATGTGATGTATGGATGTAGTACCTAATGTTAGATGCATGATTAGATTTTTTTATTTGATTTATGAATGTAAATTCATGTTTTTGATATGACAAATCTAATGTGTATGAGATGCACTAATTTTTGTATGGATGTTCTAATGCAAATTATGGATGTATTGTTTTAATTGCTTAAAATGTAATGAATGAACCTAAATGTGTTTAACAAACTAATGGTATACACCACAAAATGTATAAAATTTATGAATCAAAATGTTAACCTTGTCACAAAATTCATACATTTGGATGTGAATGTGTGAGATGGAAAATATGGAATGTGGGAGTTTTCCCTATGATATTTGGTAAACTCAAAGGTGTGCGTAAAATAATTAGTGTTTGTCTAAATATCATTACTGATATTCATCTGATATCTATCCTATCTTACGATGACCCCTTAATAAGAAAAATATCATAAGAAAAATTGTAAATGATGATGAGATAGTTAGGTGTTATGAGGGAATTTTAATATTTTCCATGAGACTCAAACACCCTAGTTGACTAGTCAAAAGTTTGTATACTAGCTAGACAAGGCTCTTAAAGATACAATTCTATTATGAAGATCCAAATATTCAATATCCCTATGTGTGCAAAGTGAATGTATTATATTATGAATAAGACTATCTCATTACCAGGCGGGTTTCATCCAACCCATTGTTGTAATGAGGATCACCCTATGGTCATCTTATCATAAGTTTGGACATAGTTGGACTAGACTACTAGGCAATACAAATCACCAAAAGTTGGCTCATCTACAAGATAACATTGGTCTATACAAAATAAAGTCACTAATGTGACAGACATATCACCATGTGTAAGGCAACTCCATTTCCAAGCGAGTTTCATTCAACCCATTGCTATAATAGAGATTGCCCCATGGATTTTGAATAATTGAGGATTCCAAGGATTCAAGCTCATTATCTCCTTATTTTATTTTGATTGCTTGGGATACTTGTTCATTTTTTTTGCTTAGTGGTGAAACTACTCTTTTTAGGAGCAAGGGATTTTATTAGTGGTGAAAACCACTTTGTTTTTGTGAAATCTTACTTGTTTTATGTAGAGCAAGGGGAATGCTTGGGTAGGGAGGAGCTTGTTCTTTTGTCAATTCTCAGCATCCTAGACCATGCATATAATAGGATGAGCAAGGGAAACCTTTCATTTAAGGAGGCAAGGATTACTTTGTAGTGTCATCCTTCCTTGTTGTAGCTAGGTAATTTTGACACATTTCAAAATTCTCATTCCCTAGCCAACATGTTATTACTCCCTAATAACATACCTCTCACCCTTCAACCCCTTACCTCAATTTTTGTGTTGGATAAAACTAAATATTTTCTATTTCTTCCTTTTCACAAAATTTGGGTGGCTTCAACAAATTTAGAATGGTTCAAATTTAGCCAAATCAAGCGTGCACCTAATTTAGGCACATTGTTTAGATTTTACCCCTAATCTAGGTAAATCCAATTTTTTAGCAAATTCAAATCCATACGAATTTACCCAAATTAGGAAATTTCCCAATTTTCCCTAACAGTCCAACCTATTTGCATCCTCCTCCCTGATTCCTTGACCTACCTTGGATGATAAATCCTGGAGGTCACCCTCAGATCAACCTACTGGTGATTTTTGTAGGAAAAACTAGGTGAAGAATAGGCTTTCTTGTATTTTGTTGTAGGTTTCAGATGAGATCATGACATCAAGTCATTATTCTAGGAGCTATCAGAGATAGAAATGTGTATTATAATTTTAAATTGTATTTATCCCTAGCATAATTTATCATTTTTGTATATTTATACGAATTTAGATGCATCTGAATTCACCGATGAAACCTGAAATTATGCTAATTTGACCATTGAAGGTTTACATATCTGATCGTTGTAGGTTTGAACATATTCGAAGTGATCCAAATTTGCTATTGAAATCCAAAATTACACAGATCTATGCTAGCAAAAGGTTTTAATTTCAAATTATTAGATTGATTTGTATTTACATTTTACTACTTATTAGCTTTATTATTTTGTTGCATCTTACTATTGTTACTATGTTTCTTTCATATAAACCACATATTTTGTATTAGATTTATAGATCCATCACTTTTCCTATGATTTGTTGAAAGAATCAAGGGGATTTGATTTTCATAGATCATAGTTTGTTGTGACCTAAGTAGATACCCCATCCCTAATCATAAATTTTAGTGTTATGTTGTGAAATTGCAGGTTTTGAATAGATTCAGACAGATCCGAATTCATCTTTATAGATTCATACCGATCTAAATTCATTCTAACAGATCCAAAAAGCACTAGATAGCAAACATTTGGATTAGGTAAGGATCTAAACCTAGTTTTTCTATAGTTTATCATACTATAATTTCATGTTTTTCTATTCTAGAAGCATTTGCATAAAAACAAAAGAGAAAAAAGATCAAAAACATAGATTTAGTTGTATCATATTTACATTAATCATACTAGTTTGAAAAATACAAAAATGAAATAAGATAGACAAGAAACAGAAACTTAGTTACATCGATTTTTTATGTCAAATTGCATTTTTTAAACAAATCCAGATAACAAAAAGATAAAAATAGGAATTTAAGTTACATATTTTTGCATCTAGTACATTAAATTGAAAAACATAAAACACAAAATACCAAGAAACAACCAAACACCCACCTTACCAAGGCGTGGAAACCTCCATAGAAAGTGTTTCCTGGTGAACCCCACCCAATTCATCGACAAACACCAAGGAGAGCACAACTCAAGTCCTTCTCATACGAGGTGTAGACACATCATTTTCCCTTCCCCTTTTAGGCATAGATCCATTAGCTTGAAGGAAAAGGGTGCAAAAATTTTGGGTCTACATTATTTGATGAACTCGACGTGAACACACCATCATTTTTTAAAACTGTTGATTTTTATTTTGTTTTTTGAAAACTAAAAAAACTAAAAAAAATCATTTAAGCTTGTATGTCTTAGATTAAGCCATATAAATCAGATAATTTTTAATGAACTGAATCACTTATTTTGCATTTTTACATAATTTGCCCTAAAAATAACTACATTCGATGAACTCTTTTGTAACTTCGACTAATCAGGATACAACAGTATATACAGTGAAGACTCATGACATTAAAAAAGAGATTATAATTTCACCTGTATCCAAAAAACTGGAAATCTTTAATCAAGATTTAAAATAAGGTTGGTCCAACAACCATCATAGTTGTGTAAAATAGCATGCATCTCTCTCGAGGTGTATCATTGCCCATGGTGAATTGGGTGAGGATTGGTAGAACTTGGGCTTCATCACAGCTTGGAATTCATCACCAAGCATCTGCATGTGGGCATCCAGGTGAAAATCCTAATTAAAACAAGGCAACTTGGCCTACAAATTGCAAAACAGTTCAAATAAAAACTTTTAGTTAGAAAATAACTCTTGATTTTTTTGTTATTTTACTTTATTTTCTATAAAAAAACAACAAAAATCTTTAGAAAAACTTTTAAATGGTGGACAATAGTGTTAGAGAATCTAACCTTATCGACCTTAGAAAGGAACTTATGGAAAAATAAGTTGACATCTTCTTTAGGAGTAACAGGGAAAATTGGGGAAACTTGTGGTAAAATTTTGATCTCATTAAGATAAGGGCTAAGGAGTTGAAAAAAATTAAAAGGATAGACATAATTAAATCCTTAGGTGCAGATTAATACTCCACCTACTTTCAAATTAAATTGAGTTGCGAACATTGGCTAGCGAACAAAAGGGCTAGCATCCACTCCACAATTTACCCGTGGGAAAGTTACTTTGAAGAATATGTAATCATCCATAAATTCCTAGTAAACTTGGAGGAAAAAGAGATAGCTTTTGAACAAAAATACACAATCACAAAGCACCTAAATTTGTCCTCTTTCGATATTTTTTCCATGAGATCCAATTTCAACCTCCTACTTCTAAAATAAAGAATATCACTCTTGTTCACTTTGTCCTTATTTTAAAATAGAACTTTGTGTTCGAAGAGAAACATTTCATAAACCCTAAAGACCTAGAACTCATCAATGATATTTATAAGCTCTTTCAAGAAGATTAAAATCAATGTAGTTTTATTGCTTAAAATCTTGTAAACACTTAG
>JAQPPZ010005827.1:0-54098 GCA_028583015.1 Wollemia nobilis
AGGAAGAGGAGTTGAGAAAACAAATGCACGAGGAGTTGGTAGAGTTGAAAAGAGAAATGTTGGTGCAAAAGAAATAGATGCCTTGTTTCTCAAATTATTCCATTCTCATGCATCCTAGCTGGAAAAATTGGGGAAGATAGTAAAAAGAGGTTGAAAGCAATTGAGAGTCCCTACGTTCAAATTAGGTTATGGAGAATACATGAGGAACACACCCATTTAGGATGGTTTTGTAACAACTTCATGGTAGAGGTCCACTGGATTCTAACAGGAGATATTAGGCCTAAGGATAAAGGCATTTATCAAAAAAAAAAAATTGGGGACTACTTCTTCTTAGAAGACTTTACCTACATCAGGCTCTATGGGGCCAAAATTCCTCCTAAGGTGCTGCCTATGTACTGCCCTTACTCTCTGGCCACTTTAGAACTAGTAAGGTATGTTGCAGAAGAAGCCAACATGAGACAGGCTAAAAATCATGGCTAGGTCCCCTGGCTTAATGTCCCTTGCAAGATTGGATATTACATATTTACAGGCTATCAAGCCCTATTGAAAGGCATGTATGATCTAGAAGGCTTGGATTTTGAGGAAGTGACTTGGAGGCCTTATGACCCTCTTTAGAAATACCAAAAAATGATGAAGCATGAGTTGCCTAGGTTAAACACAGGGAAGATAGGTATGAAGAGGCCTTGCTAGAGGCCACTGAAAAAGGGGAAAATCTGCAAAGGGTATGGAATGAATTATCACAAGAAATAAGGAGAATTCATAGATACATGCACCAAGTGAATACCTACCTAAGCTAAACTCACTAAGGGGAATCATTTTTGAATCATCTACCCCAATCTTCCATCCTCCCACTAGAACAATTTGAGAAGACCCTATATTAGAAATTATAGAACAGGGCATCGAATAGATGGAAGTTATAGTGAATACAATAGATATAGTGGAGCACCAGATTGAAGTCCTAGGAGGTCATCAACTTAGTCTAGAAGCTCCATCCAGTACTCCACAACAAACCTTCACAAGTACCAACACTGGCAAAGGAAAAGAAATAATTGCAATATCATCCCAAGAGCTCATTATTCTAGAAAAACAAGTTGAAGCTCTTATTTCTGACCAACTATAGTGTTAAAAAATTATCTCCCAGGCTATTCCCACCTTACTAAAGATTAACAACAAAGAGATACCGATTCCATCTGCCACATAAATGAAAGCCAATGGTTTTGAAAAAGTTCTAATAGATAACAGAATAGAAAAACAAGAGGTTGTAACCACTCCTCAAGCAAAGAAACCTAAGCAAACTTTAACCTTGGCGAAGGTTATATTGAAAAGAGTTGAAGAAGAGACATAAAAGGAAACTACCTTGGTATTCCTTATAGATTATAGTTCCCTTGCACAAATAATGTAGCTAAATATAAAGCTTTATTGCTAATATTGAGGAAAGCAAAAGAACTGGGCATTAATTACCTAACTATAATAGGAGATGCAGAATTAATTATTTAGCAGATAAAAGGTAAATATCAAACTAAGAATCCTAGGTTGAAACAATATAAAAATGCAATATTGGAAGAAATTGAATTTTTTTTAGCTTTCAACATATCATTTATTCCTAGACAATCTAGAAATTACAACAGAGTATATGGATAGGTTTCCAACCATTTCAGTCTATAAGCCCTCTGTACTAGATAACATTATCTATTTACAAGTCTTCCAAGATGATTTTGATATCAAATATTTCATGACTTTTACAGAATAAATATGTAGATATAATATGTGATGAAAAGGGTGAAAAAAAATTGAAAGACCAAATTGGAGAACCAGTAGAAGTAATCCAACTAAAAACAAATAGAATACCAAAAGGGTTAGTTTCACTAGAAATTCTATTTGATGATTTTGATAAAGCATTTAAACTACTCGTGAAAGAAACCATAGTTGAAGATGTTAACATTGGTACAATTGAAGAACCAAGAATAGTAAAAATAGACACAAATTTACCAACAAGAGAGAAAGCTCGATATATTAGTTTCTTAAAGAAAAAAAAGAGCATTTTGCTTGGACCTACAAAGATCTCAAAACCTTCAAAAAATATGTAATGTCACATATTATACCTTTGAAGGAAGACTCCAAGCCTTTTAGACAAAAATAGAGGAAGTATAATCCCACCCTACACCTAATAATGCAAAAAGAGGTACAAAAATTGTTGGATTCCAAAATAATCAGAAAGGTAAGATTTTCTTCTTGGATATCCAATTTAGTACCAGTCAGAAAGAAAAATGGTGATACTAGACTTTGTGTAGATTTTAAAAATTTAAATAAAAGTTCATTAAAGGAAAATTACCCATTGCCTGATATGGAGCAACTATTGCAAGCTACTTGGTTCATCTAGAATGTCCCTGTTGGATGGATTTTTTGGATATAAACAAATCCAAATCAATACAGAAGATAGACAAAAGACAACATTCACCACACCCTGGGGTACATTTGAATATTTAAGGATGCCTTTTGACCTAATGAATACAAGTGCTACCTTTCAAAGAGTAATGGACTTCGCCTTCAAAGAATTAATGTTCAAAATAGTGGTTGTATATTTGGTTGACATCACAGTATTTTCTAAAAATCTAGAAGACCACCTAGAGCATTTAGCTGTAGTCTTTGCTAAGTGTAAAGAATTTGGGATTTCCCTAAATACCAATAAGTGCATATTCAGAACAACACAAGGGAAATTATTAGGTCACATAATTTTAGAAAAGGGGATAAGTATTGATCCAGAAAGAATAGAAGCCATCTCCAAAATTCCTCCTCCTAGAAGCTTAAAGGGATTTAGGTCATTCTTTGGCAAAATAAATTTTGTTAGAAGATTTGTTCCAAATTTTGCTGAGATGACTAAACCCACAAATGATATGGTTAAAAAGACTAGAGGAATAAAATGGACAGTAGAAAACATGGGAGCATTCTATAAGATAAAAGAAGCCATTACTACTACTCAGCCTTAAGTTGCCCTGATTATTTCAAAGACGTTAACATTTACTAATACGCATATGAGCATTCCATTGTTGCAGTCCTCTCATAGAAATATGATGAAAATAATAAAAGACCTATAGCATTCATGATTTCTAGGTTAAAAGGGGCACATATCAAATATACCCTGTTAGAGAAATATGTGTATGCAGTGATTCAATCACTGGAATATTTCAAAGGTATATTTTGTTCAAATAAGATTTATTGTTGTATACCTTTTATAACAATAAAGGATGTATTCACCCAGCCTGAACCATTAGGAAAGCCTGTCAGATGGATGGTAAAATTATTACAATATGACGCAGAGTTTAAAATAGTCAAAACTATAAAAGGGCAAGGCTTAGAAAAATATTTGGCATACAAAGGAGAAGACTCAAATAACATTGTTACAGTAGATGAAACACATGATATCAAGAGGATTAAAAACACTAATTGCAAATGGTATGATAACATACTAGCATACCTGCAAACTCTGTCCTTCCCAAAAGGCCTGTCAGTTAAAAGAATAAGATCAATAAAATTACAAGCACAAAAATATCATATGCAAGACGGTGTGCTTTATTGGAGACATCCCTATAGTGTGTTACTAATTTGTCTATTTTAAAAAGAAGTTCCAAAAACCATTTAGAAAATTTCATGAAGGTTTTTATGGAGGGCATTTCACTCCAAAAGCCATAGTTAACAAGATCATGAGGGCAGGCTATTATTGGCCTACACTCTTTAAATATGAATATCAATATGTTTTAAATTGCCATAACTACCAGGTTTTTACAGAAAAGAAACATTTAGCAGCTATGCCCCTTAAACCAGTGGTAATAGAAGCACCATTTACACAATGGGGTATTGACCTAATCGAGGAAATTAATCCAAATTCATCAGGGAGACACAAGTGGATCATTAATGCAATAGACTACTTCACTAAATGGGTGGAAGTTGCTCCACTAAGAAGTTCTACTACTAATACCATCATAAATTTCTTATAAGAGAATATTTTGACCAGGTTTGGAGTCCCTCAAAAGATAGTCACAGATAATGGAAAATATTTTGTATCTTTCGAAATGGTAGAATTGTGTGCTAAGTATGGAATGGAACTTTCCCAATATGCAAATTACTATCCTCAAGGTACTCCTTTTTGTGAAGGTGATATAGTAATTTACTGGGATCCTAAAAATGATAAGCATGGGGAAAAAGGGAAGCTTGAACCTAAGTGGATTGGCACCTATCAAATAGCTTAGGTTGTCGATCATAACACTTATAAGTTGCAAACATTAGAAGGAGACCTGATGAAAATCCCTATCAATGCTATACACCTCAAAGTTTATAACCCTTGTGATGGGGTCAATAGGGGATAAAGACCTAATATATATATATATAAAACCAAAGACATAGTGTTGTTCTTGCCAGAATATTATGTTTTAGTTAGTTTTATTCTTTCTATTCTATCTTGTTCTACTTTGCATAGTCATCCTCCATGACTATCAAAAAGAGTATTCTTAGAATGTTTATTTCTCTAAAAGATAAATAGAAGAGAAGAGGAGATCTATTTTAGATTTGGATAATGCTTACAATTTTATCAAAATTTTGGTGTTCATGCAACTGCCATATGATATAAGACAAAACAAAATGCATCAAAGTTATTTGCCCATCTTGACAAAGCCTCACTCCACAAAATCCACTAAAAATAAATTTCAAGGTCTAAGGGTGCTTTGATGAGACAACTAAAGGATTAATCAACTGGGTAAATAAAATCACATGGTAAATAACCTAAAGGTATTAAGTTAATCAAATTAAGGGTTTCGGGCCCTCTTCGGTTGAGCATCATGCAAGCCATAAAGGACTAAGTGCAGCGCTCCAATATGATAAGATTGGATGGTTGTGCTCACTTGAATTATAAAAGTATTAACTTTGAAAAGTTTTAGGCTCCCAAAAGTTAACTAGATTGTTAATTAAGATTAGAAAGGGTTTAATACGTCAGTATTTTTTCTCCTTCCACTTAATCAAAGTGACATAATTTTTAATTATGCGTCTCCTTAGTTATTGAGCCTGCAGGTCGACCGATATCAACGATGATGCCTAGTCACCAATCGATCCAACAATTGCGCTCTTAGTAGATCAGCTGACCAGCAAAAGTCTTTTATTTGAATAAAAGTGTGTAGGTCAAAATAATATCCAATGACAACGATAGATTCTAATAGATCTAATGGTCACTCTTACAACATACCAACCGATGATTAAAAGCTCATGTTCGAGTCAAAGTCAAAATCCCAATCACGGACAAATCCAATGGTTGTGCCAGTTTCAAACGGATCTTATGATCGCTCTTGCTTGAAATATAAAATTGTTTTGGTTTTGAAAGATTTAAGTGCCCCAAGAATAATCAATATTACTAATCACGATTAGTAAGGGTCTTAATATGTCACTAATTTCTCCCCTTTCATTAATAATGGATTAATAAAATCTTAAAAGCTTAGGCACCTTATGTTGTTTTCAGTTTTATAGGTTATGGAAAATCAACAATCGTGCTTCATCATGACTCGATCCAACGGACATAAGATACCCAAAAAAGTAAAATATGGTCAATAAGGCCTATATCGACTAAGTCATCAATAAATTCAAAAAATCTAATGGTAGTGATGCTTCCTTTCCAATCCAACGAATGTGCATTCACCCAAAGGTAATCTGAGTTAACCATAAACCTTATAAGCACTCACGACTTAATCATTATGCAGATCTAAGGTAATTGAGGGTTGCGTTCAAATACAAACTGATCCAATGGTTATGCATCATTTGTAATAATCCAAGGCTTGGACATGAAATAGACCAACGATGATCAACAACCACGCGCACTTCAAGGCTAATCCAATGGTAGCGCCCTTCTACGAGGAAAGCAAAATTTGACAAGTCAAAGCACTCTCTAAAAGAAAATCTATGGCAGTGCTTAAACCCACATGGAATCTAACGACCATAAATTAATCAAGATCACATAAAGGACATAAACGCACATCACAGATAAATCCAATGATCGCATTTTTCCAAAAGAAGATTTGACGACAATGTTTCATCGATGATAAGTCAGATAAAGACAAAATGAACATCAAGAAAATTTTAATCATAAGAATATTGGATGATTGCACTTACGCCCTACTCAAATCTAAAGTCAACGCATAGCCGATGTGTCCGAAGACTAAGGTGTATCCATTTTTCACGATCAGATCATTAATTAAGGTAAATATTACTTAATCCTACGCCTATTTAAGATTAATGAGGGTCTTAATATGTTACTAATAGCCCCCTTTCCGTGGTTAATTTCGGTGCATACTTGGAGCATCGGACGAGCGTGCATGCGCACACTCTGATCTAATGGTGGATGTTCTATAGCTAAAGCTTAAAGGATAAACTGTGAGCAAACAGAGGGTATTTAAACCCCATATGTTTTCAGCTATGTAGTTAAATAAAGCCCTCAAGAAAGGAGGGATTGTCTATGTAGTAAAGTTAAATATAATTGAAAGGGATTGGAAGGGAGAGGTGTTGGGGACACACCCAATTTTACAAGAATTCTAGTTGGTATTTTTGGAGGATCTACCTGGGCTCCCTCTTGTGTGAGAGTTTTATTTCACTATCAATATTATACCAGGAGCCAAACCCATCCATCGATCTTAGTATAGGATGTCACCCATTGAGATGCAGGAGTTAAAGGTACAACTACAAGGGTTATTGGAGAAGGTATTGATAAAACCAAGCATGTCACATTGGGGTGTGCTTGTTTTATTTGTGAAAAAGAAGGATGGATCTTTAAGATTATGTATTGACTACAGGATGCTGAATAAAGCTACAGTCACGAATTGGTACCCCTACCCAGGATCAAATATTTATTCAACCAACTAAGATATTCCATGGTATTTACCAAGATAGACTTAAGATCAGGGTATCACCAGTTGAGGATTTGTGAGGACACTCACAAAACTACATTTAAGATAAGGTATAGGTATTGTGAGTTCATTGTCCCACCTTTAGAGCTGACTAATGCTCTTGTTGCCTTTATGAATTTAATGAACAACATGTCAGAAGGCACCTAGACAAGTTTGTCCTAGTATTTCGAGATAACATCCTAATATACTCTCAAAAAAAGGAAGAGCACAATAAGCATCTCAAGATCATGTTGGAATTGCTAAGGAAAAATCAACTCTATGAAAATCTAGCCAAGAGTGATTTCTATGTTTTGGAGGTGCGCTATTTGGGGCATATCATATCAGTTGAAGGGGTCATTGTGGATCCTAAGAAAATTGGAGCCATGTTAAACTAGTCACCCCCTATCAATGTTATTGAAGTAAGAAGCTGCATGGGGTAACAAGCTATTACCAATGTTACATAAAGGATTTCTCAAAAATTATCTTGATAATAACTAATATCCAAAAGAAAGGGAAGGAATTAAAATGGATGAAGAAGTGCAAGGCTAATTTCACCTTGTTGAAGCAAAAACTTACTACTACACCAACACTAAAGATTCTAGATCCTCAAGGAGATTTTACAGTATGCACTGATGCATCATTGGAAGTACTAGGGAGAGTAATCAGGCAAGGAGAGTTAGTAGTAGCTTATACTTCAAGAAAGCTTAATAAGCATGAAGTTAATTATACTACTTATGATTGAGAACTAGTCATTGTAGTTCACGCTCTGAAGGTCTAGTGCCATTATCTAGTGGGAAGACCTTTAAAGTTAAAATTAGACCATCAGAGTCTAAAATACACATTTACTCAACCAATACTCAACACGAGGTAGAGAAGGTGGGTCGAGTTCCTCGTTGAGTATGATTTTGAAATTGAGTGAATAAAAGGAAGAAAAATAAGGTTGTGGATGCCTTGAGTAGAAGGAGGCACATAGCAGCCATAACAAGCAGTCACATAAAACTCATGATCCAAGTAAGGTAGGAGTAATATCAGGATGAATATTGTTAAGGAATTCAAACAAAGTTAAGTGAAGAACTAAATAGCAATAAGGAATTTGGGATAATAGATGAACTTTTATGTTACAAAGGAAAAATTATCATACCGAAATCAAGGGATGCAAGGAAGCTACTAATGCAAGAAGGCCATAGATCTCCTTATATGGCTTACCCCAGAGAGGTAAATATGAGAGAAAATTTGAAGAGAACCTTTTTTTGGGTAGGAATGAAGAGGAATATTATAGATTTTGTAGCTCAATGCCTTGAGTGTCAGAAGGTCAAAGCATAATGCAATCATCTCGTAGGATATTTGTACCCCCATAATATACCTACTAAAAAATGGTAGGTCATATCAATGAATTTTATTGTAGGTTTACCTAAGACTAGGTACCAGCACCATGTAATCTTTATTGTAGTTGACAAATTGATAAATGTCACACACTTCATACCTGGGAGCACCAAGGACAACGCTCAAGTGGTGGCTAATAGATTTTTCAAGGAAGTGTTCTGATTTCATGGGTTTCCAAAAGTAATTATATCGAATAGGGATTCCAAGTTTACTTTTGAATTTTGGAGGGCCCTACACCAGAAAATAGGCACAAAGTTGCAAATGAGTTCAACATACCACTCTAAAATAGATGGTCATATGGAGCAAGTAAACCAAGTACTAGAAGATATGCTCCACATGTATTGTATGGACAACAAGTCTTGATGGGAAGACTATCTATCATTGGTAGAGTTTACCTACAATAATGGATATCATTCCTCTCTAGGGATGACATATTTTGATTCCTTGTATGAGCAAAAGTGTAGAACATCACTGTCATGGGACAAATTGGAGGATAAAATGGTAATTAGACCAAAAATGGTCAGGGAAATAGAAAAGCAAATCAAGGAAAGGCTCAAAGAAGTTGCTAATAGGCAGAATAGTTATTCTAATTTAAAGAGGACTCCCAAAGAGTACTTGGTGGGAGATAAAGTGTTCGTAAGGGTCAAACCAATGAAAAGTGTGATCAAATCCATAAAAAAATATCCATGGTTTGTAGGACCCTTTGAGGTCACTGAAAACATTAGTTTAGTTGCATATTGATTCACTTTACCTCTTAATTTGTTAAAAATCCATGACACCTTTTGCATATATTTGCTTAGAAAATATATTATTGACCTTGAACATGTATGGGGTGTCTCTAATTTGTAAATGGAAAATATAGAGGCAATCAAAGTAATGCCAATAAGGATCCTCAAATTCCACTCTAAGGCTATGCAGAATCGGACCCTTGAGTAGTGTAAGGTTTAGTGGGATC
The DNA here is from genome assembly GCA_028583015.1 of Wollemia nobilis. Lineage (NCBI taxonomy): Eukaryota > Viridiplantae > Streptophyta > Pinopsida > Araucariales > Araucariaceae > Wollemia > Wollemia nobilis. Next base: position 9,259 of record JAQPPZ010005827.1, read on the forward strand.
ATTTCTCTAAAAAAAATGCCACTTGGGAGAAAGTGGCAGATATGCGAAAACATTTTCTTTTTTTTTAATAAAATTTAAGATATTATAATGAACTGTTTGATTATGTATGCCATATAAAACTAAGAAACACTAGGGACAATGTTAGTCCTAGTGGGGAAGGATGTCATAACCCTCCCAGATGGATATTTGAATATGGAAAAAATAATGTATTAACAAATGAGGCTAATACTTGATTTTGTGTATTTAAGCAACCTTACGATATTATTTAGGTAATGAAGGATATAATACTACTGATGAATTACCAATGTGTAGGATCAGGTGCACTCGAGAGTGGAGGAAATTGAGTCATCCACCAGAGATGAGAGTACTTGAGGAAGGGAAAATGATGATAAGGTAACTCAAAGGTAACACAGATAGATACCTTCATATAGGCATGCATTCGATTAGGGATAATCATGAATATCTAACCACCTTGAGCCCTAGACTGGTGGCCTAGTAGCCATCATAAGTTCTAGAGGCTGATACAAGTGATTAGATTGATGGAAACTGAAAGACTCCCTCTTTGTTTAATGCACTTGCATGATTATATTTTACTTTAGCATTATTTACCTTGATAATTAGTGAGCTACGAGTAAATGGATTGCCTTCATAACTTCATGTATGCCTTGATAGATAAATGATTGATTTATTTAAAAAGCAAAAAGATATTTTTTTAAATAAATGATTGATTTATTTAAAAGCAAAAAGATATTATTCTAAATAAATGATTTATTTATTTAAAAAGCAAAAAAATATTGTTATAAATAAATGGTTGATTTATTTAGATAAGAAAAAAGATGTTTCTTTAAATAAGTGGTTGATTATTTAAATAATGCTAGTGGATGTTATTTAAAATAATGGGTTGATTTATTTAATAGCATTTATTATTTAAATAAGCAAAGAGATGATCGATTTAGCAAACTATTGGTTCATTTAAACAATGAAGAACTCATAATAAAATAAAATAAGAAATATACATATAATTCTTTAAGCTCTAAAGGTTAGTTTTTTCACCATGGAATGAATGGGAAGTTATTTCTCTACCAACAATTGACCCATATGGCGTAAATGCGACAAGACGACCTTTTGCAGAATGGACCAGGTTTCCCTTTGGAGGTCCAATTGGGCCAAATATGTGAATCCCATCTAACATGAGAGTAAATCCTTTTGTGGTGATCACCTTGGGAAGAGAAAAAAGGTATGTCCACCCTACCACCTATTAGAGGTGGTTGAGGAGTAATGGTCGATAGGCAAGGTTGTAAATTGAGGAGGGGAATATGCATATAGGAGGAGAGTAGAGTGGGATGATAGTCACATTGGAAGGATTATGGCATTGGGAGAGCATCAAGAGGAGAGGAGAGCACTGTGAGTAAGGAAGAGTGGCAAGCAAAGCCAAGAAGGAGAAGCGGATGACGGGTGTCCATCCAAACAGTGTATGCGAACCAACTATCATGGATGAACCAGGTTGGTCTATGTTCTTAAACCTATTTATTAACTTCCTAAAGTAGGGTAAAATGGTGCAGCTAATGCTTATTAACAATGTACGTATCTATATCCTACTGCTTAAGAGCATCAAACAGATGCATGCAAGTAAAAATGGAAGAGATACCAAATAGCAAGAAATGAAGCAAAAGAGAGTTTATTTCTTATTAATGTGGTGGATCCAATATAAGGTTACATATATGTCCCCTTTAGGGCTCAAATATGATACAATTGTTAAAAATTGGGTACCCAAGGATCTAAATCCTTAAAGTAAGTCGGGTGCACATCTAGTGTCTTTCCTCGTACCCACAATCGAGTTGGGTGGGCTAAGGTTGCTCCCCCTTGTATATTTGATATTTGAGGTCCTATGCTCCTTACCAATGCACTATATAACCTGCATCTACATACAAGGAAACCAAAAAATGTCAAATAGCAAGTGTGTATGAAAACATGCAATCCCCATAGGCATCAAAAGACTAGTAATGAGATATGCATCAAATCAACTCCAAATGGCTTGAAATTTCATAGGGATATAAAATGGAAGGTTTTGGGTAGATCTCACCATAAATAGAGTCAAAATTATGTCCTATGGTATGTTGTAATCGCAATAATCGTTCGTAACCTACAAAATCCAATGCAAGCAATTTCCAAACCAAAACACCTCCAAATTAGATGAAACTTTGTCAAAATACATAAAAGGACATTATAATACAACCCATATGGTTATATTTGAAAAATAAATAGAAATTGCAGATGTTTCTCCAAATGACCACCGTAGACCTGCATGAGACCCTACAAAACACTAAAAATGTGATATCTCGCTCAATATAGATCCAAATTGCATGAAATTTTATTAGAATAATAATATGACAATGTAGAATCTAACTAAAAATGAATAGAGTAAAAACCATGCACAAATTGGCATCCATACTTGGGTGGGATGGCTGATACTGTCACAGGCTGGGGGCCATCCTAGGGTGGGATGGCCACTAGTTCTACACTTATTTTACCCCCAATTCCTCAAATAATTGGTTAAGGACATCCTAGGCATTGTTGTCATTGAATTTGGTGTGAAAAATCACTCAAATGATTATGTTTTGGGATCAAAATGCACCTCCTAGTTCACTCGTAAAACTCCTTTGCTAAGTAGATATTTTGAGGGAAAGATGGCACCAAAGGGTGAGGGAAAATCTTAGCAACACTTCGTTGCTTTGTCATAAAACTCCTCTCTATATTTTTTGCATGGAAAACTGATCCACTTTATAGCCAAAGGAGGCCTTTGGGCAAGAAGGCATGTGAGGGCATGCAGGGCAAGAGATGCCACTTGGCCACTAGGGTGGCATGCATTGGAGGGGGAAGAGGATCTCCTAATTTGGCCTCCTTTATGAGGCATATCATATAATTCTGCACCGTTAACCTTGCATGGTTGAATAGGTAAGGCAAATGGCATTTTCTAGGTGTCATTTATCCACAGTTTGAATTTTTGGGGGTTAAAGCTCATGGCCATCCCACCCAGGGTCAACCACACATGGCCATCCCAGGGTGGGACGACCATGAACTGTGGCCATCTTGGGGTGGGATGGCCATGCCTAAAGGCCCCAAAACTTCCCAAAAGTGGGGGAAATGCTTCAAAAAGTGGTTAGGACCACTATAAAACCTTTGAGGTTTGCCCAAGGGGGCCATAAGGTGTCAAATGGACCTTGTCTTGGTCATCTTAATCGGATTGACCAAATTTTAGTGTCTATAGATGCCCCTTTTTGAGATGTGTTATGTGCAGCACAGAGCTGAGCAAAAATAGATGACTAAAATACTAAATGATTAGGTTTATTCAATAACCTAAACAACTTTAGATGCCCTAATCATGAAAAGAGCATGTGTTCTTGAATCCTTGCTTCTAACTCAGTAAAGGCAATGGTCTTGGTTTCTCTTCAGCTTCCATGTATGCTCAGGGGACTTATAACCCTAGGCATTAGAGAAAACTAAGTATTTTGGTAACTTTTGAGGTTACCAATAGGTAGGTTCATCTATCTTGTTATGTGCTTAATTTAAATTATTGATTTTTTGTTGCCCTAAGTAGGGGCGTGATTGTATTTGTCAAATATTCGTTGGATGAACGCAATTTACATGATTGACTACCCCCTCAAGTGACGAGACGATGAGGGAGTGACTAGTGACAAAAGCGATGAGTCGCTTGACACTAATGACTTTGTTGGGTTGCCTCCCGGTTTTACTCATTGAAAATAGAGAATTTTGAGAGGATTTTGCTGATTTTGTTAATGTTTCACGGAAGAAAGGAATTGAGTACCTCACTCCCAAGGGGTAGTCCGGCCACAATGGCCTTCTTAGAGATTGAAGTAGAGACATTTTCATTCATCCATGAGCAATTTGGGTTCCATCTTGATCCTGAATGAATTCCATTAGATTTGTCTTGTTTTTGGTGGGTTTTGGACCATTTTCTTTGACATTTGTGTTGTTTTTGAATTTTTGATTGTTTAATTGTTTTGAATTTTGAATTTTTTGCAATGTTTTTGGATTTTATGGCTTTTTGACATATGAAGTCTAAGGACTCACTTTATTGTAGCCTATACACTGTATGATGTATCTTTTTATCCCATATATATACACAAACATATATGAGCTTTTTATATGGTTTATCATCATGTGCTTATTATTTGATGAGATGTATACAATGTATTTATTTGTTGTATGATATGATGATGGATGTCTATCATGTATGCATATGTTGTGATTTTATGTGATTTGATGATATGTATATGCATGGATGCATAATGAGATGGATGAAGTAGTGATCTAGATGATGAGATGTATATACTATATGACATACTATGTTAGCACCATAGACTATATAGAATGCATCAATTCATGTGTAATGTTGTCATGAGACTATATAATAGATTTGTGAATAGTGTATACTAACATGAATGTGATAAAATGGAATGAATGATATGATGTTATAGGATGTCTATGAGGTTTTCATGAGACTCAAACACACTAGTCAATTGACCAAAAGTTATATACTAACCATGCAAGATTTTTTGACAAGGTAAGAATCTGCTAGGATGACCAAGATACTCAATATCCCTATGTGTGCAAGTGAGTTCATTTTGTGAGACGCACAAGGATACCGCCATTGCCAGATAGGCTTTCCACCAAATCTATAATGAGGATCACCCTATGAATATCATAATCCTAGGTTTTGTACTTAGTAGGATTAGACCATTAGGTAGTATAGGCTACCCAAAAGCTAGCTCATCCACATGCCAAAATTGGTCTGCACATATGCAAAAAGAAAATGTGGCATACATATTGTCATGCGTAAGGATACCGCCATTGCTAGGTAGGCTATCCACCAAACCTGTAATGAGGATCACCTTAATGGTTTGTCAAATGCTGAGACTTCTAGGGATTCAAGTTCAAAATCCCTTATTTTCTTCAATTTTATTGGGATACTTGCTCATATGTAGTGATGAAAACCATTGTTTATTTTGTATTTTGTTTTCTTTGAGCAAGGGATTTGAGGGAGTGGTGATAACCACTATTTATTTTTACTTTGAGTTTTGATTTTGCTTTGCGACTTTTGCTATGATTTTGATTTAGATTTGGGGATTTGGGATTTTGCTTCTGATAATGGTGAAAACCACTATTTATTTTGGGGAATTAGGTAGGGAAGAGCTTGTCCTTTTGCCAATTCTTAGCATTCTTGAACCATTCACACTGGGGATGAGTAGGATAATTTTTTTTTAAGGTACCCTAGACCACTTCGTAGGTTTCATATTTCCCTTTTCAAAACTAGGATTATTAGTATTTGATTAGTGATTCAAACTCCCTTTATTTTCTTCAATTTTATTAGGATACTTGCTCATATGTAGTGATGAAAACCACTATTTATTTTGTATTTTGTTTTCTTTGAGCAAGGGATTTGAGGGAGTGGTGATAACTACTATTTATTTTGACTTTGAGTTTTGATTTTGCTTTGCAAATTTTGCTTTTTGGGATTGTGATTTTTATTTGGATTTGCGGATTTGGGATTTTGCTTCTGATAGTGGTGAAAACCACTATTTATTTTGGGGAATTGGGTAAGGAAGAGCTTGTCCTTTTGCCAATTCTTAGAATTCTTGAACCATTCGCACTAGAGGATGAGTAGGATAAATTTTTTGTTTAAGGTACCCTAGACCACTTCGTAGGTTTCATCTTTCCCTTGTCCAAACTAGGATTATTAGTATTTGATTAGTGATGGGATTTTGATGTATACAAGGTATAATCTAAGCAAGAATCTACCTCCTAAAAATCAAGATAGCTTTCTACAAGATCTGAAAAGAAAACTAGATATGGTTGAGTGACCAAAAGCCATAATGAAATGGCTAGGTGAAGGAAATGGTCACAAACATGAAAAATGGAAAGTGTAGGTGGAAATGATAAGTGAAATATGCAATGAGGTGACTAATGATTTGAGCAACATTGATTTTGAATGATGACTAGTATACAGGTGTAGTGCTAAACATGTATGAGCAACTCTAAAATATAAAGTGTAATGATAAGTATGCTAATGCAGGAGATGATATGATGCAATGGTATGCAACTTGATGCAATGTAATATTTTTGTACTTTTGATGTTTTAATGATGTTTTTGAAATTTTAATTGATATATATGTATATACATATGACCAATAGGTTTAGTAGGTACCATTGGATTTTTTGGGGTGACCAAAGGACTTATGGATGCCTTTGGAGCTTTTTGGGATGACCTAGGGGTGACCTAGGAGTGTTTTTGGTTGACCAAGCAGTATATAGATACCCTTGGAGCCTTTTGGGGTCACCTAGATGGTCATAGACCACCTATGAGTGTTATGGGTTGACCAAGTGGTATGTAGATACCCTTGGAGTCTTTTGGGGTCACCTAGATGGTCATATATTGCCTAGGGATGTTATGGGTTTACCAAGTGGTATTTAGATACCCTTGGAACCTTTTAGGGTCACCTAGATGGTCATAGACCTCCTAGGAGTGTTATGGATTGACCAATCAGTATGTAGATACCCTTGGAGCCTTTTAGGGTCACCTAGATGGTCATAGATTGCCTAGGGGTGTTATGGATTTACCAAGAGGTATGTAGATACCCTTGGAGCCTTTTGGGGTGACCTAGATGGTCATAGACCATTTAAGAGTGTTATGGGTTGACCAAGTAGTATGTAGATACCCTTGGAGCATTTTGGGGTCACCTAGATGGTCATAGACCACCTAGGGATGTTATGGGTTGACCAAGCGGTATGTAGATACCCTTGGAGCCTTTTGGGGTCACCTAGATGGTCATAGACTGCCTAGGGGTGTTATGGGTTGACCAAGTGGTATGTAGATACCCTTGGAGCCTTTTGGGGTGACCTAGATGGTCATAGACCTCCTAGGAGTGTTATGGATTGACCAAGCAGTATGTAGATATTCTTGGAGCCTTTTGGGGTCTACTAGATGATCATAGACCACCTAGGGGTGTTATGGGTTGACCAAGTGGTATGTAGATACCCTTGGAGCCTTTTGAGGTCACCTAGATGGTCATAGATCACCTAAGAGTGTTATGGATTGACCAATCAGCATGTAGATACCCTTAAAGCCTTTTAGGGCCACCTAGATGGTCATAGATTGCCTAGGGGTGTTATGGATTGACCAAGCAGTATGTAGATACCCTTGGAGCCTTTTGGGGTCACCTAGATGGTCATAGACCACCTAGGAGTGTTATGGATTGACCAAGCGGTATGTAGATACCCTTGGAGCCTTTTGGGGTCACCTAGATGGTCATAGACTACCTAGGGGTGTTATGGGTTGACCAAGTGGTATGTAGATACCCTTGGAGCCTTTTAGGGTCACCTAGATAGTCATAAACTGCCTAGGGGTGTTATGGGTTGACCAAGTGGTATGTAGATACCCTTGGAGCCATTTGGGATCACCTAGATGGTCATAGACTGCCTAGGAGTATTATGAGTTTACCAAGCAGTATGTAGATACCCTTGAAATATATCTACACACCACTGGTTTAAGTTCATACCAGTGGTTTAAGTTCATCTTCTTGAAAGGTATATACATATATCTACAAGGGTATCTACATACCACTGGTTTAAGTTCATCTTCTTGAAAGGTAATTACTGGTTTCGTGCATTGCCCACACATGCCCTATGAAATTGTTGAAGGAGTTAGACTCTTGGGGCTGAAAGCTCTATTGCCTTAAGGATCTCCATCAAGGCTTCTATATGAAGGGGTGATTACTAAATGAGCTCATAAATGGAGAGTCAGTAGATGTCGTTCTTAAGCTTTAAGCGAGCTTACTCTTAATTGTGACCACAGGCCTAGGTGGGAGGTTTGGCACAGGAGACAGTAAAGGCTACAAGGTTGAAGGAACCTCAATTTGAGCCATAGGTGGTGTGGTTGGACTTGGGTACCACCTATTTATTATTACAATACTAATCATGCCAACATACCCATGCTGAGGGGGTGCATGATGAAGCTCATTTACTTGGAACATTGGCTTGGCCTACTCTGCATGGGCAGACAAAGGGTCTTTGAAGACTTCCATCTGTTGGTTGTTTGGTGTGATAGGGTTGTCTACCTGAAGGGCATTCCTATCAATCATGTCTTGCACCAAATTCTTGAACTTATAGCACATTTGCATGTTGTGTCTTTTTTGCCTATGAAATTTGCAATATAGGTCTTCTCTATACCCTTTGGGCTTCGGTGCATTCGGGTCGATAGGTCAAATCTCAAGCAAATTGATCGCATTAGCCGCTATAAGGTGCTCAAAAAATGAGTCCATAAACTCTATAATAGGTGTGTACTATCGCTTGGGGTGACGCTATTGATTTTGCCCTTGACCATTCTGGTTGTCCTTGGCATAGTTCCTAGGAGTGGCTTGATAATTAGGCTTTTGAGCCAACACAACTTGCACTGGCCCTAGGACACTAATGGCAACCTAATTTACTACTGCTAGCTTAGGTTACGGTGGGGTACTCTTAACATTCTTATTCCACTCCTTGTGAGGCTTCACAATTTCTCCCTCTTGAATCTTGATGTCCTTGATGGTCCTAGCCTGTGTTAGGGCATCTTCAAGCGTCAGATACTATTATAGCTGTAACAATAAGGGGATTGGCTTTAGGTAGCTCTTGGCAAATATCTGAGTCAAATCCGACATGGGGAGTAGATAAGCTAGCTTGGTGAGCAAGGCTTGCCACCTATTGCCATAATTTGTTATTGACTCATCGTCATATTGTTTCAACCCAGCAAGATCGGCCAACATCGTCTTCCTCCTAGTGTTGAAGGTAAAGCATTCTAGGAACGCATCTACAATTTGATCCAAATTATGGATGCTATGCTTTGGGAGTTGGGTAAACCACTCTAATGTTGGGCTCAAGAGGGTAGTGACAAATGTCCACAACAGTAAAGCATTGTCATCCTGAATGCCAAAGCATTGACCTAGGAATTTGGTGACATGTTCCTGCACATCTTCCTCTCCCTTAAAGGTAGCCAACTGAGGTAGCTTAAATTTCTCTGGATAGGGAGGTGCACGCATTAAAGGATGGAGGGATTGACTATGTAACTGGTGTAAAGTGGGCTTTTGATATCCATACCCTGAGGTATTATTCTCTACTGAATCTAGGTGCTCTAGTAATGCTCGATATGCCCTTAAGGACTTAATCTCCTCCTCCTTACTCATGTCTTGTGGTGGGGATCAAGGATCCTCCAACCTATTTTAGGGTGGTGGCACATCGCCCCCCCTACCTTGATAAGGCATCTCTAAGTACTATACCTCTAGCTCATGCTTAGTGTAGGCCCTATAGGGCATATCTTGAGTCGGTATATAAAGAGGGGTATCTACCCGCAGTGAGTGCCCTATGTTTGGCCTAGGAGGTAAGTCCCAATTCTGCCTAGGAGATTGTGGAGGCAACACTTAATAAGGTCTCAAGGACCTATCTCGAATGAGCGTGGGTTGACTCGGGTGGACTTCCTACCTATGTGTCTTAGGATAGGAACCCTCTCGTGTAAAGTATTCTGGAACAGCTCGTTAGTCTGTCGTTCGACCCTTTCGTTCTCAAGCTGATGCAAGTGGTCTAATTATTCTTTGTCTCACTAAAGCTGCTTGAACTGAGCTTGGTTTTCTTCATACTTTGAAACTACTTGATTGATTTATTCCATAGTTTGGTGCCTAAGGGGCCTGGGAGTCTCACCCTGAGGCTGACCTCATTTAAGATAATCTGTGATATCTATCGTATGCTTCCTTCGATCGAGGGTCATTGCATTGACTTAAGGTTCAGGCCTGAGCATATGCTCATGGTACTCAATAGGCATAGAGGCACATCATGTATGCATGGTATACTACTCTTGAGTATAATCAAGGATTTCCTCATGCCTCCCCTCATGGATGAGGAAAGATATGGTAGAGTTAGCTCGCCCTGAGTGACGATTAGCATACCCATTAGGTTGCCTAGGCTACTGTACCCTATCAAGGTGATGTAGAGACAAGGTCAGGTCAACCTGCTATGGCCAATGTGTGAAGTTATCTCTGGCCTATGAATAGGCATGTCAGACCTAATAGGTATGTGGATGCATGGCACCTCTCTATCTATTAGCGCCTTAGCGCACTGTTGACTTTCATAAAATAAGACATGTGCTATATCTACATACCAGTAACACTCTCCCAGGGAAGGTCCATCACCCACAAGGTGTCTCGCATAGGGCTCCCTCGTAAGTGTGGTTCTTGTCCCGCTGTTTAGGGACTAGGGTGAGTAGAGGCTCACCAAGGAGGTATGACCAGGTCCTTGGGGCTATAGTGGAGATGACTCATGTCTCCTAGTCCACTCTCCATAGCTTCTACCCATGATTGGGCTTGGCTGTGGGTGCACACCATTGTAACTCTCTACCAACCCTAAATGATTATTTTATTTTATAAATTCTTAATGAAACAGCAAACAAGAAAGGAAATACTCAATATGGTAGATGATTATCTCTTTTAAGTTTTATATGTGAATCCCTAAACTGTTTTGTGTGTCTTATATGTGTTTTTTATAAAATAGGACCATGTGTCACATGTTTGAATATACAATTTCACCTGTATACTCGTAGCTTGACAACCTAGCTATGAACTCTAGGTCACGTTATCCCACCTATAATGTGTGGTGATGAGGTCCTTACACATCCAGGGAGCACAGGTCCTACTAGTTCCTCACCTATTTTACCCACAATCTGTGATATACCTCTCCGAAGTGGATCTTGGAATCGACCTTGGCAAAAAATAAGGTTTATGGTATTTGAGACAATGGGTGGAGATGAAAGCCACCTCATTGAACTCTACTAGTGGATGGTGATGAAATCCACCTCACTAGAATTTAAGTAAATCGTGGTGTGTGTGGTTCTTTTTAATCCAAAGAAATTAAACAAAGAAGCATCTGATGATCATTCACTAAATGCATGCAAAAGGTGTATTTTAATTTTAGAAATTTAGGATAAAAGAATCTAGAAATGTAACTTATGAATGCAATCCCTAAATGCTCACCTACCCATTAGGCAGGCTACAAGCAATCAAACCATAGAGATGCATCGCTATTTTGATTTTCTTTGATTTTTCTTCTTTTTTTTGTTATTTTGCATTGTGATAAAAGTAAATCTACCTTCCTTTCTAGGAAAACAAATGATGCAAGGAAAAACCAAAATTTAGTAGATTCTGATTGTGTAAACAGAAAACCAAAGGTTTAGATACTTACCTTATCACCCGAGAAACCCGTTGTTTTTGGCATATGAGCAGAAAATGCTCTATTTTGTGGCCATGCCTAGATGGGATGGATGTAGGCTCTATGGCCATCCTAGGGTGGGACGAATATGTGGTAGTCCTTGGGTGAGCTAAGTAGTAGTTTTAGGGGTTGTTCCTGACTAGGACGACCAGTACCTGCAATAGAAAACAAGCAAAAATTGAGGTTAAACCTTCAAATTATCAATAGGGATAGGGTCCCACCATGATCACCACTAAAGTAGGAAAACCCAGTGCACCTAATTCTGATGAAAAATTTACTATCTCCTACTGCTTAAGAGCATCAAACGGATGCATGCAAGTAAAAATGGAAGAGATACTAAATAGCAAGAAATGAAGCAAAAGAGAGTTTATTTTTTATTAATCTGGTGGATCAAATCCAAGGTTACATATATGTCTCCTTGAGGGCTCAAATATGATACAATTGTTACAAATTAGGTGCCCAAGGATCTAAATCCTTCATATAACTCGGGTGCACATCCAATGTCTTTCCTCATACCCACAATCGAGGTGGGCGGGCCAAGGTTGCTGTTGCTTATATATTTGATCTTTGAGGTCCTATGAGCCTTCCCAATGTTATTTATAACCTGAAACTACACACAAGGAAACCAAAAATGTCAAATAGCAAGTGTGTATGATGGAAAACATGCAATCCCCATAGTCACCAAAAGACTAGTAATGAGAATATGCATCAAATCAAATCCAAATGGCTTGAAATTATAGAGGGATATAAAATGGAAGGTTTTGGGTATATCTCACTAGAAATAGAGCCAAAATTATGTCCGATGGCATGTTGTAATTGAAATAACCGTTCGTAACCTACAAAACCCAATGCAAGCAATTTCCAAACCAAAACACCTCCAAAATAGATGAAACTTGGTATAAATACATAAAAGGACATTATAAGACAACATATATGGTTATATTTGAAAAATAAATAGCAGTTGTAGGTGTTTCTACAAATGACCACTGTAGACCTGTATGAGACCCTACAAAACACTAAAAATGTGATATCTCGCTCAATATAGATCCAAATTGCATGAAATTTTGATAGAAGAATAATATGACAATTTAGAATCTAACTCAAAAGGAATAGGGAAAAAAACATGCATATGTTTGCAGTCATCCTTGGGTGGGACGACCAAGACTGTCACAGCCTAGGGGGCCATCCTGGGATGGAATGGCCACCATTTCTGCACTTATTTTTCCCCCAATTCCTCCAATAATTGGTTAAGGACATCCTAGATAGTGTTTTTATTGAATTTGGTGTGAAAAATCACTCAAATGATTTGGTTTTGGGATCAAAATGTGCCTCCTAGTTCACTCGCAAACCTCCTTCGCTAGGTAGAGATTCCGAGGGAAATATGGCACCAAAGTATGAAGGTAAATATTAGCAGCACTTTGTTGCTTTGTCCTAGAAATCCTCTCTATATTTTTAGCATGGAAAACTTATCCACTTTATAGCCAAAGGAGGCATTTGGACAAGAAGGCATGCGAGGGAATGCAGGGCAGGAGGTGCCACTTGGTCACTAGGGTGGCATGCATTGGAGGGGGAAGAGGATCTCCCAATTTGGCCTCCTTTATGAGGTATGTCATAGAATTTTGTGCCCTTCACCTTGCATGGTCAAACAGGCAGGGCAAATGATATTTTTTGGGTGCCATTTGTCCGTAGTTTAACTTTTTGGGGGGACGACGACACATGGTCATCCCAGGGTGGGACGACCATGAACTATGGCCATCCTAAGGTGGGATGACCATGCTTATAGGCCCCAAAAATTTCCAAAAGTGGGGGGAAATACTTCAAAAAGTGGTTAGGACCACTATAAAATCTCTAAGGTTTGCCCAAGGGGGCCATAAGGTGTCAAATGGACCTTGTCTCGATCGCCTTAACAGGATTGACCATATTTTAGTGTCTACACTTCCTTTCACTGGTACATTATTATCAAGCCATGGGCTCTTGCCTGTGCGTTAACCTACCTAAGCTTAGAAACCTGTACCATTGATAGTTTTTTTTGTATCATCCCTATGGTGAAGTAGATGCGATGGCATCATTGTTATACTTCTGCCATTGGTAATTTGGTTCGTATCATCCTTGTGGTGAAGTAGATGCATTGGCATCGTTGTTATACCTTTGTTAGTGGTATTTTGGTTTGTATTATCCTTGTGGTGAAGTAGACATGATGGCATCATTGTTATACCTCTATCATTGGTAGTTTGATTTGTATCATCCCTATGGTGAAGTAGACGCATTGGCATTTTGTTATACCTTTATCATTGGTAGTTTTTTTTGTATCATCCATGTGATGAAGTAGATGCAATGACATCATTGTTATACCTCTATTGTTGGTAGTATGGTTTGTATCATCCTTGTGATGAAGTGAATATGTTGGCGTCGGTGTTATACCACTATCATTGGTAGTCTGGTTTGTATTGCTTGTGGTAGCTAGTTGTGTTAGCACCGAGGTAAGAGCATTGTTGCCAGTTGGTGGTAACAACTCTACTTTTGGTTGGTTGTCCACATCGAAACTCACCTATTCCCTATATCTAAGTCATTGTTGTTAAGTGTGTGTCTCATTGTTGTTAAGTGTGTGTCTTAGGTAAGAGAGTGATAGAGGGCCTTTGAACATTTGATTGGGCACCGTGGGTAACCTTTTTAACATAGGTTATAGCTAGGTTGGGAAGTCCCCTCGGGTGCTATTGGAATTGAGGATGATCTAACCACATCATGGTAGCTATTGGCATCGTGAGAATGAGCGCACCACCTGTTCTTTGGGCTATGTTAGGGTAGAAGCCACCTCAACCAAACCTTGGTCCATCCTATGTTTTGCCTTGCAATGAATATTGCGCTAATCTATCCACTCGGTGCTTTGCCAATCGATAGTTCATTACCATTTAGAAGAAGCTTTAATTATTGTTCATTATCTAAAATTGTATATTTTAGGGTAATGAAAGTGTAGAAGCTTTAATTATTGTTCATTATCTAAAATTGTATATTTTAGGGTAATGAAAGTGTATAAGATTTAATTATTGTTCATTATCTAAAATTGTATATTTTAGGGCAATGAAAGTGTAGAAGATTTAATTATTGTTCATTATCTAAAATTGTAGATTTTAGGGTAATGAAAGTGTAGAGGCTTTAATTATTGTTCATTATCTAAAATTTTAGATTTTAGGGTAATGAAAGTGTACAGGTTTTAATTATTGTTCATTATCTAAAATTGTAGATTTTAGGGTCATGTGATGATGGTTTGTTTTGTAAATTAAGGGTATGGGACCTTACTTTATGAAATGAAGAAAAAGGTTTAATTGAAGATTAGAGTAGTTGGCTTTAATTGGATAATAAATGTGATGATGGTTTGTTTTGTAAATTAAGGGTATGGAACCTTACTTTATGAAATGAAAAAACAGGTTTATTTGAATATTAGAGTAGTTGGATTTAATTGGATAATACATGTGATGATGGTTTGTTTTGTAAATTAAGGGTATGGGACCTTACTTTATGAAATGAAGAAAAAGGTTTATTTGAATATTAGAGTAGTTGGATTTAATTGGATAATAAATGTGATGATGGTTTGTTTTGTAAATTAAGGGTATGGGACCTTACTTTATGAAATGAAGAAAAAGTTTTATTTGGATGATTAAAGTAGTTGCTTTTATTAAAAGAATGTTTGAATCCAATTTATTTAGAAATTAAGGGTATCTTACTTTAATTGTTAAGTAGGGTTAGTTCATTTATTGTAATAAAGCATATGGGCTGATGCATGGTTGACTGACTCTCATGAGTAGATGAGAGGATAAATGGAAAGAGTAGATTATATGATAGTAACTATGCATTAGTAATTTGAATTGCTTAGATTATTTGTATAATTGCAATTTGGAAATGAAATAAGTAAGTGCATTTAGAAGCATGTCTATCTGGATCTATAAGTGTCTTGATCCCCTACTATCTTGACTTGATCGATGGAAGAATGGGAGGGCCAAAGTCATGAGATGGACCAATTCATAAGTTGGCTCTCTACCTTACATCTTGTAAATTATACAATAGATTAGATTGTGGGGAGATTTCCTCGATGGAATGGATGTAAAGTATTGTGGAAATTATGGGGTGTACCATACTTGCATATGTAATTAAATGAACGTTGGAACTATTGCACTTAGTACCTCTTTATTGGATGTATTGTATTCAAATATTTTAATGTATGCTTATTCAGTAATTGTTGCTTTATGTTTTTGGTTATCCTTGCTTGTTTGAAAATTCATATTTATTAGTTTTAGTGTCTAGATATTTTATGCTCTTGTGTTGTTGAATTTCATTTAAAAAATAAAAAATAAAGAAGACACATTAGAAAGTTCTAGGTGAACTTAGAGGATGACCTAAAGGCTTGAGACCCCCTTAGGGAGATTGGTAACTAGGTTTAGAAGATTGTACCAGAGTTAAGATAGCTTGTTAGTGGATAAGATTGATAGCTTAAATCGTAGTATACATAGCATACCCACACATGATGGTTTTTGTGGGATATGGAGATGTGTGTATACCTTCCAATGATCGAAGGTGGTAAGTCTAGCTCATCAAAGGTGATGAGATGGATGGACTTATGTGCATAACATGAGATAGCCTTATACAGAAGGGACTTGCATAAAGGGAATCTTGTGTGGTATAGTTCTTGAGAAACTTAGGGGATGTCAAACAATAAGTTAGCCTAATATCGAATAGGAATTTATGAATCCTTCTCCTTAGTCAAAAAAAAATTCTTTCTATATTTGTGTGTTTTCTTATTTCTTGATTTTTGGGGTGTTACTTATACTTCCTACTTTTAAAAAGAGAGGAGAGCTTACCACAAATCAGTATCCAACCTTCTACCCGGGGAACCATACCCAAGTTTCTATTTTAAAGAGGCTCTTTAAAAAAACAATGAGCCCTTTTTGATTTTAAGAGCCTTTTCTCGTTTTTAATCCGGAAAGGACAGATGGAAAAGAAAGACAGACGGGGGAATAGAAGGATAGAAAAGAAGGAAAGACAGATAGAAAGATAGAAAGAAAGGGGGATAGAGGGATAGAAACATACCCAAGTTTCTAAAGAGGAAAAGAAAAATACCCTATATCTACCTAAAATTATACCTACCTACTCTTCATCTAGCATTTATCATACCAGAGGACATATTTAACACCTTCAAACACTTTATTAAACATTTAACGGCCCTCTTTAACTTCCAAGGGACATTCAACCCTGGAAAGAAGAAAGAATGGAATTCTATCCCCTCCCCTCCCCCACCATTTGAAAGGGCCGGGCCTTTTTAGAACAAAACAAAACATGGGGGGAGATGCGTTGATTTCTCCTTTTTTAAGGTATTGCGAAGGGTCTAATCCGAGTAATAGTCTAGTTGTTGAAGCCCACGTTCATGACGCCGATCCCCGTTCCCTCCCTCTCTATATAAAGGTTCTTCCTTCGATTTGTTATGAACGGGATTTTGAAAGGAATGGTGGATGGTGAGAATAGATGTGGGTATTTTAATAGTGAGCCTCTCCATATATAATTGGTTGGGCCTTGAATAAATGAAGGTAGGATGTAGGGAGAGTACCTTTAAATTTAAAGGGATTCCAACTCATTATGCTTATTATTTGCTCTCACAAAAAGGTAAAGTAATTACCTAACCATAGGAAACCCTCCCTAGAACAAATGCATGGGTTATACCGAGTACTTGGTGAATTACTACCGAAGATATTCGTGTTATCTCGTCTACACTGGTTTGTACACAAATGCGTGGGTTATACCGAGTACTTGGTGAATTATGAACCGCCTCAAATCTTCGTTCTCGAGAGGGATAATCAACTCCGCGGATATCGATCAAAACTTGGGAACGCGTATAGGTATGATATTTCGGGAACCATAACGATTGGAATGGGTAGTCCGTATCGGTATATAATACATTTTCGTGTTCCGATCTTTCCATTTTATGTACCCATCTATTGGGTGAAGTCTCTCTCGGATATTCGAAAATTGATTGGTTATCCGTAAAGGAAGCTTCCTTTTCGTTTTCCAATCATTCAATTACCAAATCCTTGCTTGCTGACTGGACTTGTTCGCCTCTGTCTGAATCGGGTTTACAAAATATTAGAGGCATGGGAGTTACATACATTACATACATAAAGTACGATAGGGGAAAACCTCCCCCCTTTGTCACTAACTATAGATTAGATCACTATCTATAGGATGGAATAGAATGGAATAGAATAGAATAGACGAATTCCCACCCGAATTCATTAGCAACAAAACCCTTTAAAAATAGAGAGCCTCCAAGATTTAGTTTTATACAAGCTGTCCTAAAGGTTTTAAAGGTTCACTACCACTCACTCCTATGATTTACCAAAGTATTCCCTCTTAAAATGGGGATAGAGCTGCTCTCAAGTGCCAAGTCGAGGGTCTGCTCTCTATCTTGAGTTAAATGATTGTTTACCTTTTTTTTTTTGGTAATTATTATAATAGATTAATAGTGGGTTTTTATAGAGGATCCCAAAACCTTATATACAAAATTAGCCTTGCTAAATAGTGCTTCATGCCTCTTGGCTGGAAGAATAAACTTATATGTAGAAAAAAAAACAAAAAGTTGCTAATTGCCCGAGGGCTACAAGTAAGGCATTTTTGCTTGATTATCCTAGAAACCATGGCCATTATAACTGGGAAAACAAAAACTAGCCGGAGAAGCTGGACCATCGGAAAGCAGAAGAAGACAGCCAAGAAAACTACAAAAAATTCTCCCATACCTGGGAAATAACTTTCCACATTTCTGCTTTCCCGGAGGTAGAATTCGAAGCATACATGTTGGATAGGATCCAAGAAAAATGACTGGACTAAAACAAACCGTTGAAAATCCTGCTGGAAAATTTTGCCCTGGCCCAAATGGCCACTCCGTTTAGTCTTCTCACATCCAAGATTTCATCCGTACGGTTTGAGGTTCTTCTTACTTCCCTTTCCCTACTAGAAGGGAGGTTTTGGGATAAGCGCGTCACCCATCAAAGAATCGAAGTCATCCTAAAACAACAATCGTTGGGTTCCATTTGCAACATCAGCCACAATTTCTTTGTCTCTCTTTTCCTTGTTGGGGGGACGGCCCTGCTTCCTTTCACTACCAAAATCCACCCCTCGCTTTTGACTCCTCGTAATTCGAGGGCTAATATTACTAGGCTGGTAACCTCTTCTTCCCAGTAGGTAGTCTTCCAATATATTTTGTGCCTCGGGAGAGTTTCGGTCATAAATTTTGGGTGAATCTGCCTGTGTGGTGATAAGGGGGGGCCTGTTCCTTTTCCTCCTGTGGTCCTAGTTGGGGGCGACCACCACACTGCTCAGAGTCCGGATGGGTGGTGATTTCCTCTTCTGGTAAGGAGGATTCGAGATGGTCCCTGGATGGACCTGGAGATTCATGGCCTTTTGCAAAAGGGTGCTTCGTCTGACCTTCACCGTGCTCCAGAGGGTTGCAGGGATCCCGCTCCTTCTTCCTCAACTTTTGGAGAGGACAATTGGACTGAAGATGCCCTTGAGAACTACACTGAGGGCAGAAAGCTGGCCTGTTCTCATAAACAATAGCTTGCTTGTGTAGAAAAGTACCCCCAGACCGTAGAGTAATGGAGGATGGGAGGTCCGTCTCCAAGTCCACCAAAACACAGAACCGGGCTTGGACAAATCTAGTTCGAGCTTTGGTGGGAGGGTCTAAAGTGATCAGCTCCCCGATGGACCGAGCAATACCTCCTTTTTTTTTGTTTTTCTTTATTTTGTATTTTTGCTCTCCTTTTTTTTCTTTTTTTCTTTTTTTTTTTAATTTTTTTTCTCTTTTTCTTTTTTCTTTCTCCTCTCCTTCTCTTTTCTAACTTCTTTCTTTTCCCTCTTCTCTCTTGTTCTTTATTCCTTTCTTGTTTCGTTTATCCCTTTTTTCTCCTTCTTTTCGTTCGGCGGAAATTTTGCCATAAGATTTATTCATGGAATGAGGAAAAAAGTCTTGTTTTTGCTACTTGGGGGATGCATGGAAATAATTATCCAAGTACTTTTAATGATGTTGAGAGTCATGATTGGTGTCGACTTATCATTAACTAATCCAATAAAGTGTTTTTTAGAGTTGGGTGTCCAACTTTAACATGCCTAACTCACTCTATGATACATGTTATTAAGAGAATCAGAAGGGCAACAACTTAATGTATATACACAAAATATTTATAAAAACATATAGATATGTTCCAAAAAGAAACATAAAATTTTTCAAATTCTTCCATATAGATAAGGTGGCCCTTGATAATACCATGATAAAGTTGTTCATCAAAATACCCTATAATGGATTCGTAATGTAATATAGATGGAACACATTTCAACCTCATCTAACCTATGGGAAAAATATGAACAATAAAAAATGTAAAGGTAATCCCTTTATGACTTGACAACTAAGTAATCCACTTTTATGGAAATCCTCTATGTAATCAATTTGTTGTTTTGCTTTGTCTTTTGGGTATTAAATCATTAGAAAAGCAAAAAGTTACTACAACCATAATTGTTCTAGAAACTTTTACCATTAGATTTATTCATGGAATGAGGAAAAAAGTCTTGTTTTTGCTACTTGGGGGATGCACGGAAATTATTATCTGAGTACTTTTAATGATGTTGAGAGTCATGATTGATGTCGAATTATCATTAACTAATCCAATAATGTGTTTGTTAGAGTTGGGTGTCCAAATTTAACATGCCACAAACAGAAAGAGGAAGGGAAGAGGGAAATTGATAAAATATAAAAAACATATAGATATGTGCCAAAAAGAAACATAAGAATTTTCAAATTCTTTCTACTTTCAAGTATAGTTTATGAGCTATATTTTATGTTTGAATATATACAGGTTTAGATGAACCTCGTAATTACTTCAAGGTAAGCCAACCGTGCCAACACATATTGGCTAGTTCACTTGTAATGAATGGTCTCACTTTTCAATGGGAATGCCTACTTTCTCAAATGTTCTTGGAAACACATGCACACAAATCACACATTGTGATCTAAACAAAACACCTTGAGGTCAACTGGAAGAATAGAAGTTACAAAAAGCAAAAGTTGATAATAACACTATGCACCACTTAGTTTTTGGTCTTCAATTGGTTGGAGAAGGTATAGAAAGGTTTTAGAAGTTTAGGGAAGGAGGTGGAGCAGAGTTGAGCATATTTGTATTAGTCACAATCAAAACTTACAAGAATGGCTAGTCATATTGTGTATAAGTTGGATTTTCAGGATAAGTTTCAAAGCATCTTAATCCATAAAGGTAAAATCCACTTCTATTCATTATTTTCATAGAATTCAAGTTATTTTTTGGGATCATGAGAATTAAGCCACACCTAGGGTCCATCCAAGAGATTTTCGGCAAGTTTTATGGGTCGTAGGAGGCTTAGACTCAAATAGGAGTTCCATATTGGTTGAAAAGGTTGTGTTGACTCCCAAAAGGCTAGTCATCTTTTGGGAGCCATATTCACACTTGTCCTTGGGACGCACAAGGTGGTGTGCCCTGAATTAGCCCTATGTGCTCCATTGTAGTAGAGCGCACTCGAAGTCACCCGGGTGCAAAGGATGCGCACCCCAAACCAAGGTTGTGCGCTTTGCTCAATGGAGCGCAAAGGACCCTGAACGAGTGCACAAGGTCGTGCACCTGCCTCCAGCTTGTGCGCCCCATTGGGCAGTGGGGCGCACAATGTCCCTTAGGGGTGCACAAGGTAGTGTGCCCCAAAAAAATCCTATGCACTCTACGGGGAGGTGGAGCGCATAACAGTCCTTTAGGGTGCACAAGGTCGTGCGCTCCGCATGCTCCAAAGAAGTCGAGCATGCATCCTCCCTTTGGGATGCATAAGGTCGTGCACCCCATGCACTCCAAAGAAGTGGAGCATGCATCAGTTCTTTGGGGCGCACAAGGTTATGCACCCCGTGTGCTCCAAAGGAATGGAGCACGCATCATCCCGCGCACTCCAAAGGAGTAGAGTGTGCACAAGCCCGCGAAGGGAGCACAACCCGTGTGCCCCGAAGAAGTCGTGTGCTCCATTATAATGGAGCGCATAATAGACCACAAGGGTGCACATTTCTATGTGCACCCTAAAACCTGATGTGCGCTCCATTACAATGGAGTGCACATAATCCCTTGGAGCGCACAAGTCATACGCTCTGCCCCCAGCCAATGCGCTCCACTCTCGAAGCAGAGCGCACAACCTCCACCAAGGTGCACAAGGCTGTGCGCCCCATTCTGAGTCAGAGCACCCCTCCCTACGGGATGCGTGAGTGTCCAAGTCAGGTGCACAAGGTTGTGTGACCACCTCTGGGTTGTGTGCTCCACTACGGTGGAGCGCACAAGGTCTACCAGGGCGTACATCCTATGCGCCCCATTGAGTCGAGTGCACTCCACTCCCTTGGAGTGCACAAAGGTCAAGTGGGTGCACAACCCTGTGCGCCTACCTTGAAAGTCATGTGTCCCACCCCCCAATAGAGTGAACGTGCAAAATTTAAAATGAGTGTGCCTCAAGCGAGTGCATACCTACCTGTGCCCCGCCATCTCTAGTCCTAAACTGCCATGTGTCCCAATTGCTATCTGCAGCCACAATATTACCCATTAGTATGAGAAGGTGGCAATTGATGTGGCATGCCCGACCAATCCCAAGGCTCCCTAAATGCAAAAAAAAAGTGCATGCACCATTTATCGTATTAAATGCAATTGTTTTAAAAGGAAGGTGGCGGCCCTGTTTTGCACCATCCGTGCATGTAGAGTTATTCAACAACGAGGTCGAATGCAGTGTGAAGTGTAGAGAGTGTAGAGGAAAATACAGTCCTGAGTAGAGGAGAGACTATAGTCAGGAGATAAATTTTATACTTACTGTTTGTGAAAAATGGCGTCTACCAGCTCTTCGACCCTTGAAACGTCAATCATCCGACAACAAATTAGTAGAATTATCAGGACATGGCCCATCGTTAGAAAGCCAAGGAGGGCACAAAACCCTAAGGCACTCGAAGATTTACCCGATACCATTAGGAACATCATCGAAGAGCAACAAAAGGAGGTAGAATGGGTCACCATTTACGTATTCGACCCCATAGAAGAAGATAATCAGTGTCACCCAATGCTCCTAAGAGACCACTACTACACACAGGCCTACCGAGACAACACCAAGCTGATGACTGTATGCAAAAAATGGAGTACAAACCTAGGTCAACTAACCTGCTCGAAGGTGTACCATTATTCTAAACTACTGGTGTATTTCGTGGTCTCTTATGAATCTAGAGCATGCACCATTCACAACTTTAAAGATCAGGCAGTGGCCCAGGTATTGGTCGATAGAATTCAATAGTTTTTTGTCCTGGCCACCAATTCCAGGGTGGTAGATTTACCCATTGGGAAGTTCTTGCTCCATCCCTGGGCATAAGATTACACCGACATGATCAATCTAGCGTTAGGAGAGAAGGACTTGGATCCAATCACTAAGGAGGTGATTTTTTTAATCCTCCAATGCAACAGAACGGATAAAACTCCTCTTTACCTATGGGAGGATATTATTAGCGACAAGCTAGATGAAGAACTACGACTGCTATAGGAGGCCATATTGGTCGAGAAGAACGATATGCCACCTTTTTCTTATTACTCATTTTTCATTCATTTGTTTATAGCATAGTTGGATAAAGCCCTGGTGGCCCAAGTGGGGGGAGTGAACACACCAAATGTACAAGATCGGTTATTGTGTATCCAAGAGGGATGTTCCAGTTATACAACCTTCTTCAAGAAGGTCATCCCCGTGGTGCACTTTTGGTTATGCAAGAACTTCCCAGATAGAATTGGAACAGGAGTTAGAGATTTCCCGCACAAGAAGAAAGCATAAGATTACTTCTATGTGGAAGAATTCTCCTACATCAGGATATATAGATCAAAACTGCCCCCCAAGGAGCTACCATTTCACTTCCCAACTTCCATTGCCATCCTGGAGATCACTTGGCAGATGGCCAAAGAGGTAAATATCATACATCTAATGAAGAAGGGACGACTAGTGAAGTGGTTGCCCATTCCCTGCACAATGGGCCATTACACCTACTTGGCCACTTTGCCACGCTACGGGCCATCTGGAATATGGACACCTATTGTTCCCCAGAGGTCACTTGGAGGGCCTCTGACCTAGATGGCCACCATAGGAGAGAAGTTACTGGCAAGCTAGACCTTTTAGCAATCACACACATTGGTGACGATTTCAAAGATGCAATGTAGTAGGCTTTCAGGAATAACAAGAATTTGGACTTGGTATGGAGGATGCCCAAGGATAAGTGACCTTACAGTGAATTGGAGGTTGATGGTGATTATAGCACTCAACTAAAATTGCATTGAAGCTTGCTAGTGGATAAGATGGCCCCACTAGTCCTGGCGGTCCCTCCAAAAGAATTCGAAGACCCCACTCTTCAAATCGCTCAGCAAGATTCTAACCTCTTCAAGGTCATGATGAAGATAGTTGATGAGCAGGCCAAACTCCCTTCTTCTTCCAGTTCCCCCATCGCCACTTCAAAATGGAAGGAGTTGGCCATTAGTCCATCTCAACAGGCTGCCACATCATCGGCACTGACTTTGATAAACCTATAGGAGCAAGACCGATTGGCAGAAGGTCAATGTTCATTGTATTCTGCCACCTTGGTGATAAATCAAGAGGAACATCGAGTATGACCCAAGGTGATGAAAAAGATAACTCAAGCTGGGGGACTCTCTAATATTTTGAGAGGCTATGAGGTGCAAAGCCCCACGCGGTCCCCTACTTGCAAAAAGGCTAGGACTGAATCCTCGGATCAAGGAGTGGAGAATTTTACAATGACAAGGGTCACTAACACCTGCCAGTTCACCATCGATGAAGAGGACCAGATATAGGATATGGAGGAGCAAAGATCTCCTAGCAAGGGGATAGTAAGGCATAGGGAGATAGTTGGGTAAACATCCAATGACACGTTTTCTGCTACCTTTGAGATCCCTTTCCCACCTAGCATGAAAGAAGCCACTATTGATGTGAGTAAGGGTGTCACAAGATCATCCACTGCACCTGTTGAAATGATAAAATCCTAGATGGTCTCTCAAGCATAGGTGGCAGAAGTAATAGAGAAAGAACTCGAAGAAGTGAAAGCCAAGGCGAAAGAACTCGAAGATGTGAAAGCCAAGGCTACAGAAGTTGGGCCATTATAGCTCAAAGTAAAGCAACTTCAAGAGGAATTTAATAAGCTAAGAATACCCGCTCCTTCCACTGTGTAGACTGGTGTCCAACTCAGTTCAGCAAATGAACTTAAACAAGAGATAAAGGAGAAGATCCAAGCAAAAATGGGGGATTTGGAGTCCATTATGATAGACATATATGTTGTAAGGCGTGTAGTGGATCTCATCCAGAATAACCTACAACATGGGAGGCAATGAATAGATACACTTATGCAAATTTATAAAAGGTGCCAAGAGAACTATGTGCCTATTTTTGGGCTAACGACCACCCTATCAGATGACTCTTTATTCTTATTTGTAGAAGAGTACATTAAGGTATCCATGTTTTTACAAAATGAGCAAAATTGGCTCCAATGGAACCAAGAGGTGGCAGATTCTAAGTATGAGGCCAATGATGAATTTATCGATTGCAACCTCTCCATTGGGGACTTTGGACGGGCCCCAGTTATTAAAGATTTTGTTTTCCAAAGGATCCAAGATTTTGATTTGGAATATGGTGATAGGTTATCTAAATGCTTCATGGCTTTGGTGGAGATGGTAGATCACCTATGTGAGTTTACCAATAATAATGTGCAGTGGGCCAAGGACCGTATAACCGAGGCCACACAAGATTTAAACCTGCTACTCTTCTCCTTGACCTTTCACAATGAGGCTTAGGAATTCATTGACCAAGCTATTCAAAATCACAAGGTAGGAGTGGGGCCCACCGTCGCTGCCACACACGCACCAGGAGGACTACAACTGCTAGCATAAGGCAGTACCAGTGGGGATGCACATTAGCCATCTACATGAAAGGGAACGTGGGCTATGTGCCTGTTTTTTAATACATCTTGAGTTTGGGTACAACAAGATTTTTTCAATGGAGCAGGTGGTTACGACAGTTGGCCAACCTGCACTATATAGAGGAGAACACCGCAGTAGCATTTTTCTCATCGAACCTTTGAGAGAGAAAAACTAGGTATTAACCTTGTCCAGTATTGAGTCGTATTTTCCATTGTGTTTCTTGTGTCTGTTTCTTATCGCCTTTCCTTCTACCATGTCTAGGGATTACCAGGGAGCGTTGTTCACTATGATCATTTCATGTTGAACGCGCTAAGTTGGAGACTCTTACGTCACTACAATCAGGACGGAGAGGAGTAGCCCCTTTGTTATGTTATTCAAACGGGGGTTTTATTGTAATTCATTGGCATACAAGACCCGAGCACTCTGCTGGGCCTGCTTTATGTAAATCTCTTATATTAATACAAAATCCAACTTGATTTCTGGTTCATCTTTTGTGTTTTATTGTTTATGTGATGCTCATTCATGTGTTCTTGCAATCAAAACCTGTGAATGATGCTTTCTATTTCGCCAGTTTAATCATTTTATTTACTTTACATTATTTGATTGGGATAAAACGAATTGGTTCCTCTTACTTTAATTTGTTTAAAGCCATTATAAATTTGCTATGACTCTATGATGGATAAGGCACTAGTTTGGGATTTTATGAGCTCTAATATTGATAGGTTTGATCACTAAAAATATCAAAAACAACTAAATAACATTTTGTTTGGCATAGTGGGAATGTGCATTATAAAGCATTAGTCAAAGAACCCACTCCTTGGGGTTTACCCAACCTCGTCAGTTTAGAGTTGTCTAAGGTAGTCTAGTCCCAGGTTAATGAGGTGGATCAGCCAAAATCCATAGTGTTGGTTGTGATTTTAAGAGTTTCTCGTGATGTGACAAATTTTTTAAGGGTAAGCAGGAAAACTCCACAACAATTTTTGGCGCCGTTGCCGGGAAGGGCCTTGTTAATTTATTTTTATCATACTACTCTCCTCTTGCGACATATATATTTTCATTTTTATATTTTCTGTGAGGTTATACATTTTTGGGCTAAGCAATCTTAGCCGGAGAGGGTATTCCATTTTGCACCCAGTGCTGGTGATTCTGAAAACAAGGAAGCTGATATGGCGACCACAAGACAAAGCAATGAGGAGCTCTGCCTCAAACTACCGAACCCACAAGTACTTTTTCGAATAAGCAAAAAGTAAAAGCACTCTTTGATTTCTATTCCTTCCAGTAGTTAGAGTAGTAACAGTCCCCCACATACTCCTCAAAATCCCCGAAATAGTACTTCACCTATTATATCTCCTGTCCCGAGGGGCCCAGTTCCACCAATGGAAAATTCTCCTTTGAATAACTAGAGATTAAATAGGTATAGACCCTTTGTCTTGCCTTAGATATTAAATCCCCTACCCCCTAAGGCTCATAAATACTTACCTAAGTTCCTAGGGGACAATACCACGAGGAGGGAGGATCACATGAAGGAATTTTTGTACATCATGGATAGTTTGGAGGTGGAACATGAAGACATCGTCCTCCAACTATTTTTTCAAAATTTAGAAAGGGATGCTAGAGAATGGTTTAATAGCCTCCCAGCAGACACTATTGGGACTTTCCATGACATGGAAGAAAATTTCCTTAGGAAGTATGGGGAAAAGAAGAATGAATAGTCCCTCTTAACTGAGCTGGCCACCATGAAAAAAAAGAAAATGAAACAGTCAATGAGTTTAACAGGTGGTTCACTAAGCTCAAAAACTGAATCCCCGCTACCCTCAGGCCCAATGACAACCAATCTATCTGTTTTTACAAGAATGCCTTCCCAGGATATTTCAACTATGAGCTGAGACAGCAACCGACACTTACTATTGATACCTGTATGGAGAGGGCCATTGTGATAGAGAGAGACATGATAGATAGTGGAAAAATGAAGTCTGTCTCCATGGATCCCAATTCTAGTCAGCTTGAGAAAAAAAAACAAGAAGGTGAGGTTTGGGATATTAAAGAAATCAAACTAGAATCCGCAGAATGAGCAAAATTGGCTCCAATGGAACCAAGAGGTGGCAGATTCTGAGTATGAGGCCAACGATGAGTTGGCCGACTGCAACCTCTCCATTGAGGACTTTGGGCGGGCCCCAGTCATTAAAGATTTTGTTTTTCAAAGGATCCAAGATTTTGATTTAGAATCTGGTGATAGGCTGTCTAAGCGCTTCACGGCTTTGGTGGAGATGGTAGACCACCTATGTGAGTTTACCAATAATAATGTGCAGTGGGCCAAGGACCGTATAATCGAGGCCACGCAAGATTTAAACCTGTTGCTCTTCTCCTTGACCTTTCACGATGAGGCTTGGGAATTCATTGACCAAGCCATTCAAAATCACAAGGCAGGAGTGGGGCCCACTATCGCTGCCACACACGCACCAGGAGGACCACAGCCGCTAGCACAAGGTAGTACCAGTGGGGATGCACAGTAGCCATCTGCATGAGAGGGAACGTGGGCTACGTGCCCATTTTTGAATGCATCCCGAGTTTGGGTACAACAAGATTTTTACAATGGAGCAGGTGGTTACGATAGTTGGCCAACCTGCACTATATAGAGGAGAACACCGCAGTAGCATTTTTCTTATCGAACCTCTGAGAGAGAAAAGCCAGGTATTAACCTTGTCTAGTATTGAGTCGTATTTTCCATTGTGTTTCTTGTGTCTATTTCTTACCGCCTTTCCTTCTACCATGTCCAGGGATTACTAGGGAGCGTTGTTCACTATGATCATTTCCTATTGAATGCGCTGAGTTGGAGACTCTTACGTCACTACAATCAGGACGGAGAGGAGTAGCCCCTTTGTTACGTTATTCGAATGGGGGTTTTATTGTAATTCATTGGCATATAGGACCCGAGCACTCTATTGGGCCTGCTTTATGTAAATCTCTTATATTAATACAAAATCCAACTCGATTCCTGGTTCATCTTCTATGTTTTATGGTTTGTGTGATGCTCATTCATGTGTTCTTGCAATCAAAACCTATGAATGATGCTTTCTATTTCACTAGTTTAATCATTTTATTTACTTTACATTATTTGACTGGGATAAAATGAACTGGTTCCTCTTACTTTAATCTGTCTAAAGCCATTTATAAATTTGCTATAACTCTATAATGGATAAGGCACCGGTATGGGATTTTATGAGCTCTAATATTGATAGGTTCGGTCACTAAAAATATCAAAAACAACTAAATAACATTTTGTCTGGCATAGTGGGCATGTGCATTATAAAGCATTAGTCAAAGAACCCACTACTTGGGGTTTCCTTACCCAACCTGGTCGGTTTAGAGTTGTCTAAGGTAGTCTATTCCTAGGTTAATGAGGTGGATCAGCCAGAATCCATAGTGTTGGTTGTGATTTTAAGAGTTTCCCATGACGTGACAAATATTTTAAGGGTAAGCAGGAAAACTCCACAATAATTTTTGGCATCATTGTTGGGGAGGGCCTTGTTAATTTCTTTTATCATAGTACTCCCCTCTTGCAACATATATATTTTCATTTTTATTTTTACTGTGAGGTTTTTGGGCTGAGCAATCTTAGCCGGAGAGAGTATTCCATTTTGCACCCAGTGTTGGTGACTCTGAAAACAAGGAAGCTGATCTGGCGGCCACAAGACAAAGTAATGAGGAGCTCTACCCCGAACTACCGGACCCACAGGTACTTTTTTGAATAAGTAAAAAGCAAAAGCACTCTTTGATTTCTGTTCCTTCCAGTAGTCAGAGTAGTAATAGTCCCCCACATATTCCTCAAAATCCCTGAAATAGTACTTCACCTATTATATCTGTTGTCCCGAGGGGCCCAGTTCCACCAATGGCAAATCCACCTTTGAATAACTAGTGATTGAATAGGTATAGACCCTTTGTCTTGCCTCAGGTATTAAACCCCCTACCCCCTAAGGCTCATAAATACTTACCTAAGTTCCTAGGGGACAATACCGTGACTGGGGAGGATCACGTGAAGGATTTTTTGTATGCCATGGATAGTTTGGAGGTAGAACATGAAGATGTCGTCCTCCAAATATTTTTGCAAACCTTAGAAAGGGATGCTAGAGAATGGTTTAATAGCCTCCCAGTAGACACTATTGGAACTTTCCATGACCTGGAAGAAACTTTCCTTAGGAAGTATGGGGAAAAGAAGAATGAACAGTCCCTCTTAACTGAGCTGGCCACTATGAAGAAAAAAGAGAATGAGATAGTGGATGATTTTAACAGATGGTTCACTAAGCTCAGAAACCGAATCCCCGCTACCCTCAGACCCAATGACAACCAATCTATCTATTTTTATAAGAATGCCTTCCCAGGAGATTTCAACTATGAGCTGAGACAACAGCCGACACTTACTATTGATGCCTGTATGGAGAGGGCCATTGTGATAGAGAGAGACATGATAGATAGTGGAAAAATGAAGTCTACCTCCATGGATCCCAGTCCTAGCCAGCTTGATAAAAAAACAAGAAGGTGGGGTTTGGGATATTAAAGAAATCAGAACCAGAATCCATTGAGAAACTGTCCTCCCAGGTGACTGAAATGTTTTTATCAATAAATAATCGATTGTCCAAAATTGAGAGAGACAAAAATGATAGTGGGAGCCCTCCCAACATCAGGACAATAGTAGACCTCCCTTCAGAAGAAATTTTAATAGAAGTTGGAATAATGAGGGGGGCAGAAATCCAAATAACAGCTGGAAAAGGAGAGACACCCCAAAGGATCCAGATGTTGTCCCAAATCCCATGGCCTCTATCAATGTAGCATCTAATTTCCCATTCTTCTGCCCAACCTGTGATGCTCCTCATAACCCTACCGATTGTGGTGTTTTCCATGGCCTGCATTCAAAAGTCAATCTAGAGGAAGAGTCGGATGAAGAGATCAGAATAAATGCCTGTTGGACATGGGAAGAAACTGTTGACAGTCCCCCAATCCCAGAAGCTACAAATCAGTCATTATATCCTGATAGCTGCCCCACTGCCTTTGCCAATGATGATGTAAAAATTTTGAGAAGACCCCAAAATAACCATTTTGAGCAAATTAGACAAGGTAAATTGACTCCCATAGCTGAAGAAGTTGAAACTTTGGAGAGAGTCCATGCTACCCGGTTACGTAATAGGATTGTTCTTGATAAAGTTGATAAGAAAAATGAGGAGGAGCCTGCAAATAAAAAAGGAAATCAAGAGACTAATCCACCTCCTCCTCCTGAAAGAATAGAGCCTGTTAATACTGTTGTGGGGCCTAAAGGGATAGAATTTGACATAGGAATGGAATTGGCAAAGCAAAAAATTAATATTACTTTTGGGGAATTAATGACCATCCCAAAGTACAGAGAACAAATATGTAAGGCCTTTGGGCTGGCTGATCAAGGGGACAATCATGTCTTGGCAGCCTCAAGTTCAAACCCACCAAGCAGAACTCCTGCCTCTGTTAGGCCATTTTACATCTCCCTCAGGTATACATCTAGTTTTGGGGACCGATATGTAATCCATAACTATATGCTTGACAATGGGGCATCTCACAATGTAATGCCAAAGCAAGTGGCTGACCAGTTGGGGTTGATGTGCACCAAAGACTCCCCCCTATTTCTGTCATGGACAATAGGCAAGTGCCTTGTGTGGGGATAATTACGGGCCTCCTAGTTTTCCTAGACCAATATCCAAAGAAGGGGATTGTCATGGATGTGGCAGTTGTGGATGTAGATCCATTTTTCTCCTTGTTATTATCTAGACATTGGGTAGAACAGTTGGGAGGATCAATTCAGTTAGATTGGTCATTTGCTACCATTCCCATTTCTTCCAAAGAACAAGCCACATTAAGAAGAGAGCCCTTCAACAAAATATCAGTAGAGCTGATGAAGCCCGATAACACCACAGTCAATTTGGTTAGCTCTGTAGAAGAGAAAGAACTAGGGGTTTATTCCATTTGGCACACCCCTTTTCTCAAAGAAGTACCCGATGCTGAAGGGTTGGATCCTTTACTCAAAGCGGCTGTAGATGCTGAATCAGACAGGGTCCTCACCACTGAAATGTGGACTTTAACATTTGATGGAGCCAAGTCATAGGCTGGGGTTGGGGCTGGTATTAATTTAACTGACATAAAGGGTAACTACCTGGGAGTACCCTATAGATTGGAATTCCCCTGTACCAATAATGTAGCAGAATATGAAGCCTTACTATTGGGGTTGAGGAAGGCAAAAGAACTTGGAATCAACTATCTGACTGTGTATGGGGATGCAGAATTAGTTATTCAGTAGATAAGGGGGAAGTACCAAACTAAACATCCCAGATTAAAATAGTACAAACAAGTTATCCTGGATGAGATAAGAAGATTTCTGGCCTTCAATATCTCACATATTCTAAGGGAGAAAAATCATGTGGCCAACCTACTAGTTGTAAATGCCTCTAGGGCAGATGACCCTGAAATTGACACTGAGTTCATGGACAGATTTCCCACCATTTTGGTTTATCACCCCTCTATCCCAGACAATGTGGTATACCTTTAGGTCTTTCAAGATGATGCAGATATAAGGGATTTCATGACAATACAAAATTAGTTTGCAGGGGTAATATATGATGAAGAGGATGAGGAAAGACTGCAGCATGTTATAGGTACTCCCACTGAGGTTATACAACTAAAAACAAATAAAATACCTAGAGGATTGGTGGCTCTGGAATCCCT
Source organism: Wollemia nobilis (assembly GCA_028583015.1). NCBI lineage: Eukaryota > Viridiplantae > Streptophyta > Pinopsida > Araucariales > Araucariaceae > Wollemia > Wollemia nobilis. Next base: position 41,346 of record JAQPPZ010005827.1, read on the forward strand.
ATTTGATGATTTTGACAAAGCCCATAGGACCGCACCCAGTGAGTCAGAAGGTGAGGAAGTCAATGTGGGGACAACCGGTAATCCTAGGATGGTGAGAATTGACAAATCATTACCAGCCAAAGAAAAGAAGCAATACATAGAATATTTAAGAAAAAATAGGGATAGTTTTGCTTGGGGGTATGATGAATTAAGAACATTCAATACAGAAGTGATGACCCACATTATTCCCTTAAAGGAAGGAGCCAAGCCCTTCAGGTAGAAACAGAGAAATTTCAACCCCACACTACACCCTGTCATGCAAAAGGAAGTACAAAAGTTGTTGGATGCTAAGATAATCAAGAAAGTGAGGTTCTCCTCATGGATAGCAAACTTGGTGTCGGTCAGGAAGAAGAATGGGGAGATAAGGTTGTGTGTTGACTTCCAAAATTTAAATAAAAGCTCCCTCAAGGATAATTATCCCCTTCCCAATATGGAGCAGCTATTGCAAGCAGTGGTAGGATCCTCCCGAATATCCCTGTTGGATGGTTTCTCAGGATATAACCAGATTCTAGTCAATCCAGAGGACCGCTTTAAAACTACCTTCACCACACCTTGGGGTACTTTCGAATACCAAAGGATGCCATTTGGGTTGATGAATGCTGGAGCTACTTTTCAAAGGGCTATGGATTTTACCTTCAAGGGGCTAATGTTCAAAATAGTGGTGGTCTATCTAGATGATATTACTGTATTCTCCAAGGACCCTACAGACCACTTTTCTCACTTATCCCAAGTATTCCAAAGGTGCAAAGAGTATGGAATCTCACTCAATCCGAAGAAATACCTATTTTGAGCCACCCATGGTAAATTATTGGGACATGTGGTTTCAAAATAAGGAATTAGTATTGACCCTGAGAGGACAAAAGCAATCGCACAAATACCACCTCCCAAGAGCCTCAAGGGAGTCAGGTCTTTTTTTGGCAAAATTAATTTTGTCAGGAGATTTGTTCCCAATTTTATCGAGATTGCTAAGCCTATCAATGATATGATTAAGAAAGATGTCAAAATTAAATGGGAAGAGGGCAACCTCAAAGCTTTCCAGCAGATTAAAGATGCTATTACTACTGCCCCTGTCTTGACTTATCCAGACCATTCAAAAAGTTTCAACCTGTACTCCTTTGCCTCAGACCACACTATAGCAGTTGTACTATCCCAAAAGGATGAGGAGGCAAATGAGCGGCCCATAGCATTCATGAGTTCAGGGATGAAAGGGGCTCAACTGAGATACAAGCCAATTGAAAAGTAGGCTTATGCCCTCATACAGGCCTTGGAGCACTTTAAGAGTATCTTCGGAGCTTGCAAAGTGGTTGCCTGTATTCCCTATATCGCCATTAAAGATGTTCTTACCCAGCCCGAGCCCACAGGAAGTTCAGCAAGGTGGATGATTAAACTACTACAATATGATGTGGAGTTCAAAGCCATAAAAATAATTAAAGGCCAGGGGTTGGCAAAATATATGGCTTACAAAGAAGAGCAGTGGGTAGACAATGTTGTCTTAGCTCAGGGAGAGCAGCAAGAACCACAGTTAGAACATGAAAATTTTGAGTGGTATAAAGACATCCTATTCTATCTAAAAAATATGTCCTTATTTCCTAGGAAGACTGCTAGCAGAATAAGAAGTATCAAACAATAGTCTCAGAAATATCATCTTCAAGGAAGTCAGTTGTACTGGAGACATCCAAGTGGGGTACTACTATTGTGTGTAACTAAAGAGGAGGTTCCCAAGATTATCAAGGAATTTCACAGTGGTTTCTGTGGTGGCCACTTTGCACCTAAAGCAACAACCAACCAAATCATGAGAGCAGGGTATTATTGGCCATCTCTATTCAGAGACGTTTACCAAGCGGTCAGAAGCTGTTACAGTTGTCAAGTCTTCACTAGGAAGAAAAGTCTACCTGCCATGCCTCTACAACCAGTTATTGTTGAAACTCCATTTTCCCAATGGGGGATTGATTTAATTGGGGAGATCAATCCCAATTCATCAGGGGGACATAAATGGATCATCACTGTGACCGATTACCTGACCAAATGGGTAGAAGCAGCCCCCTTGAGAAGATCAACAACAACTGCCATCATTAACTTCTTGGAGGAAAATATACTGACTAGATTTGGAGTGCCCAAAAAATTAGTGACAGACAATGCCAAGTATTTTACCTCCTATGAGATGGTGGATTTCTGCAATGAGTATAGCATTGAGCTGGCTCACTCTGCCAATTACTACCCATAGGGCAATGGACTGGCCGAATCTTCAAATAAGAACATCCTCACAAGAATCAAGAGGTCATTGGGAAAGAATAAGAGAGGATGGGACAGTGAACTCAAGCATGCTCTATGGGCAGATAGGCTATCAATAAAAAGGGCTACCGACATGTCACCATACGAACTGGTTTATGGAGAAAGGGTATTGTTGCCACCCTAGTTAGAGAGAGCAGCTCTCTCCTTACTACTACAGGATCATGAACAACCAAATGAACTACAGAGGAGGATGGACCAATTGGTGAAATTGGAAGAAGATAGGAGGGAGGTTGTTACACGAATGATCGGTCAAATGGGAAAAATAGTAGAATTGTTCAACAAGAAGGCTAAAGGGTAGACCTTCACCCTGGATGATGTGGTACTATATTGAAAAGAAGGGGGGGGGGGGAGTATTAGTCCTATGTTGGTCTACCCGAAGAGTCTAGAGTCCTCAAGTCGACGTCTTCCATCCGCCCCCTTGTCCCAGTCAGAGCCGATGTTGACTCCCAAAAATATAGCCACCTTTTGGGAGCCAAATTCACACTTTTCCTTGGGGTGCACAAGGTGGTGTGCCCCGAATTAGCCCTGTGCACTCCACTCCAATGGAGCGCACTCGAAGTCACCCAGGTGCAAAGGATGTGCACCCCAAACCAAGGTTGTGTGCTCCATATCATGGAGTGCAAAGTACCTCGAGAGGGCGCACAAGGTTGTGCACCCACCTCTAGCCCATGCGCCCCATTGGGGAATGGGGTACACAATGCCCCTTAGGGGCGCACAAGGTAGTGCACCCCACCAAAATCATGTGCACTCCATGGGGAGGTGGAGTGCACAATAGTCCTTTGGGGTGCACAAGGTCGTGCACCCCATGTGCTCCAAGGGAGCGAAGCATGCATCACCCCTTTGGGATGCACAAGGTCATTGCCACACAAGCCCATGAAGGGCGCACAACCCATGCACCTCAAGAAGTCATGCACTCCATTATAATGGAGTGCACAATAGACCACAAGGGCACGCATTTCTATGCACACCCCGAAGCTCGATGTGTGCTCCATTCCAATGGAGTGCACATAATCCCTTGGAGTGCACAAGTCATGCGCTCCTCCTCCAGCCAATGCACTCTACTCTCGAAGTGGAGTGCATAACCTCCACCAGGGTGCACAAGGTTGTGCGCCCCATCCCGAGTTGGCACGCCTCTCCCTTCAAGGTGCAAGTGTCCAAGTCGGGCGCACAAGGTTGTGCACCCACCTCTAGGTTGTGCGCTCCACTATAGTGGAGCACACAAGGTCTATAAGGGTGCACAACCTATGCACCCCATTGAGTCGAGTGTGCTCCACTCCCTTGGAGCGCACAAAGGTCGAGCAGGTGCACAACCCTATGCGCCCACCTTGAAAGCCATGCACCCCACTCCCCAATGGAGCACACATGCTAAATTTAAACTAATGTGCCTCAAGTGAGCGCATACCTACCTGCACCTCACCATCTCTAGTCCTAAACTCCCAATTGTTGTCCGCAGCCGCAATTCACCCCATCAATATGAGAAGGTGGCAATTGATGTGGCATGCTAGGCCAATCCCAAAGCTCCTAGAAAGTAAAAAATGCATGCACCATCTACCATATTTAATGCACATGTTTTAAAAGGAAGGTGGTGGCCCTATTTTGCACCATCCACGCATGCAGAATTACCCATCGATGAGGTCGAGCATAGAGTGAAGTGTAGAGAACATAGAGGAAAATACAATCCTAGGTAGAGGAGATATTACAGCCGAGAGATAAATTTTATACCTACTATTTGAAAAAGATGGCATCTACCAGCTCTTCGGCCCCTGAGACATCAATTGTTTGATAAAGAATTAGTAGAATTACTGGGGCATGGCCCATCGCTAGGAAGCTAGGGAGGGCGCAAAACCCTAAGGTGCTCGAAGATTTACCTGATACCAATAGGGATATCATCGAGGAGCAATAAAAAGAGGTAGAGGGGGTCACTATTTATGCATTCGACCCCATAGAAGAGGATAACCAACATCACTCGATGCTCCTAAGAGACCTCTATGCATGGGCCTACCGAGATAGCACCAAGCCGACATCTGTATGCAACAAATGGAGTATGAACTTGGGTCGGTTAACCTATCCAAAGGTGTACCATTCCTCTAATCTGTTGGCATGGCTCGTAGTCTCTTACGACTCTAGAGCACACACCATTCATGATTTCAAAGGTCAGGTAGTGGCCCGGGTGTCGACCGATAGAATTTGATAGGTTTTTAGCCTAGCCACCACTTCCAGGGTGGTGGATTTTAAAACATTGGCCCTCCAGGCCAATTATATGATGAATACTATATTCCCTCAGAACCTATTGAAGAGAGGGAAGATGAGGCCAGTAGATTTCCCCATCAAAAAGTTCTTGCTCCATCCCTGGGTGCAAGATTACGTCGACATGATCAATCTAGCATTAGGGGAGAAGGACTTGGAGCCAATCACTAAGGAGGTGATGTTTTTAATCCTCCAATGCAATAGAATGGATAAAACTCCTCTTTACCGATGGGAGGATATTATCAGTGATAAGTTGGATGAAGAACTATGACTATTGTAGGAGGCCATATTGGTCGAGAAGAGGGAGATGCCTCCTTTTTCTTATTACTCATTTTTCATTCATTTGTTTATAGCACAATTGGACAAAGCCTTAGTGGCCCAATTGGGGGGAGTGAATGCACCAACTGTACAGGATCGGTTATTGTGCATCCAAGAGGGATGTTCCAGTTATACAACCTTCTTCGAGAAGGTCCTCCCCATAGTGCACTTTCGATTATGTGGAAACTTCCTAGACAGAATTGGGGCAGGGGTTAGAGATTTCCTACACAAGGAGAAAGTAGGAGATTACTTCTATGTGGAAGAATTTTCCTATATTAGGATATATGGATCAAAACTGCCCCCAAAAGCACTACCATTCCACTGCCCAACTTCCATTGCTATCCTGGAGATCACTCGACAGATGGCCGAAGAGGTAAAAATCAGACATCTAAGGAAGAAGGGACCAGTGAAGTGGTTGCCCATTCCCTGTACAATGGGCCATTACACCTATCTTGGCCACTTTGCCATGCTGTGGGCTATCTGGAATATGGACACCTACTATTTCCCAGAGGTCACTTGGAGGGCCTATGACCCAGATGGCCACCATAGGAGAGAAGTTACTGGCAAGTTGGCCCTTCTGGCAGTCACACACAGTGGTGATGATTTCGAAGATGCGATGCAGCAGGCTTTCAAGAACAACCAGACTTTGGACTTGGTATGGAGGATGCCCAAGGATAAGCGGCCTTACAGTGAATTGGAGGTTGTTGGTGATTATAGCGCTCAACTAAAATTGCACCAAAGCTTGCTAGTGGATAAGATGGCCCCACTAGTCCCGATGGCCCCTCTAGAAGAATTCGAAGACCCCACTCTTCAAATCGCTCAGCAAGACTCTGACCTCTTCGAGGTCATGATGAAGATAGTTGATGAGACAACATAGGCCAAGCTCCCTTCTTCTTCTAGTTCCCCCATTGCCACTTCAAAAGGGAAGGAGTTGGCCATTGGTCCATCTCAGCAGACTACCACATCATCGACACTAACTTTGATAAGCCCACAGGAGCAAGGCCGATTGGCAGAAAGTCAATGTTCATTGTATTCCGTCACCTTGGTGATAAATCAAGAAGAACATCAAGTACGACCCAAGGTGATGAAAAAGATAACTCAAGTTGGGGGACTGTCTAATATTTTGAGAGGCTATGAGGTGCAAAGCCCCACATGGTCCCCTACTCACAAAAAGGCTAGGACTGAATCCTCGGATCAAGGAGTGGAGAGTTTTACAATGGCAAGGGTCACTGACACCTGCCAGTTCACCATTGATGAAGAGGACCAGATCCAGGACATGGAAGAACAAAGATCCCCTAGCAAGGGGATAGTCAGGCATAGGGAGACAGCTGGGCAAATAGCCACTGACACATCTACTGCTACCTTTGAGATCCCTTTGCCACCTAGCATGAAGGAGGCCACTATTGATGTGAGTAAGGGTGTCATAAGAGCATCCGCTGCACCTATTGAAATGATGAAATCCCAGATGGCCTCTCAAGCATAGGTGGCAGAAGCAATAGAGAAAGAACTCGAAGAATTGAAAGCCAAGGCTATAGAAGTGGGGCCATTACAGCTCAAGGTCAAGCAACTTCAGGAGGAAGTTGATAAACTGAGGATGCCCGCTCCTTCCACTGTGTAGACTAGTGTCCAACTCGGGTCAGTAGATGAACTTAAACAAGAGATGAAGGAGAAGATCCAAGCAAATATGGGGGATTTGGAGTCCATTCTGATAGATATATATGTTGTGAGACGTGTAGTGGGCCTCATCCAGAATAACCTACAGCAAGGGAGGCAGAGAATAGATGCAATTATGCCAATCTATAAAAGGTTCCAGGAGAACTATGTGCCTATTTCTGGGCTATCGACCACCCTATCAGATGACTCTTTATGCTTCTTTGTAGAAGAATACATTAAGGTCTCCATGTTCTTGCAAAATGAGCAAAATTGGCTCCAATGGAACCAAGAGGTGGCAAATTTTGAGTATGAGGCCAATGATGAATTGGCCGACTGTAACCTCTCCATTGAGGACTTTGGGTGGGCCCCAGTCATTAAATATTTTGTTTTTCAAAGGATCCAAGATTTTGATTTAGAATCTGGCGATAGGTTGTCTAAGCGCTTCACGGCTTTGGTGGAGATGGTAGACCACCTATGTGAATTTACCAATAATAATGTGCAGTGGGCCAAGGACCGTATAATCGAGGCCATGCAAGATTTAAACTTGCTGCTCTTCTCCTTGACCTTTCATGATGAGGCTTGGGAATTCATTGACCAAGCCATTCAAAATCACAAGGCAGGAGTGGGGCCCACCGTCGTTGCCACACATGCACCAGGAGGACCGCAACCGCCAGCACAAGGTAGTACCAATGGGGATGCACAACAACCATCTGCATGAAAGGGAACGTGGGCTACGTGCCTATTTTTGAATGCATCCCGATTTTGGGTACAACAATATTTTTTAGCGAAGCAGGCGGTTACGATAGTCGAAACACTGCAACATCATTTTTCTTATCGAACCTCTTAGAGAGAAAATCTAGGTATTAACCTTGTCCAATATTGAGTCGTATTTTCCATTGTGTTTCCTGTGTCTGTTTCTTACCGCATTTCCTTTTACCATATCTAGGGATTACTAGGGAGCATTGTTCACTATGATCATTTCCTATTGAACACGCTGAGTTGGAGACTCTTACGTCACTGCAATCAGGATGGAGAGGAGTAGCCCCTTTGTTATGTTATTCAAACGAGGGTTTTATTGTAATTCATTGGCATACAGGACTCGAGAACTCTGTTGGGTCTGCTTTATGTAAATATATTATATTAATACAAAATCCAACTAAATTCATGGCTCATATTTTATTTTTTATGGTTTGTGTGATGCTCATTCATGTGTTCTTGCAATCAAAACCTATGAATGATGCTTTCTATTTCTCTAGTTTAATCGTTTTATTTACTTTACATTATTTGACTGGGATAAAACGAACTGGTTCTTCTTGCTTTAATCTGTCTAAAGCCATTTATAAATTTGCTACGACTCTGTAATGGATAAGGCACCGGTCTAGGATTTTATGAGCTCTAATATTGATAGGTTCGGTCACTAAAAATATCAAAAACAACTAAATAACATTTTGTCTGGCATAGTGGGCATGTGCATTATAAAGCATTAGTCAAAGAACCCACTGCTTGGGGTTTCCTTACCCAACCTGGTCGGTTTAGAGCTATCTAAGGTAGTCTATTCCCAGGTTAATGAGGTGGATCAGCCAGAATCCATAGTGTTGGTTGTGATTTTAAGAGTTTCCCATGACGTGACAGATATTTTAAGGGTAAGCGGGAAAACTCCACAACAGGTGGGAAACCCCATCAACTAGTCAAAAGGATCTGCTATAATTAGTGAAAATATTCATAATTGACAAGAGGTAAACAGTCAGGTTAAGCCTTTGTTGAGCATGAAGAAAATGACAAGATGCCAAGTGGTGTTGGGAAAAGAAACCCTAACTTCAAGCTGAAACATTTATCAAGATTTATGCATCAAAAATTAAATCTCAACAACTAAGGTTACATAAGGACATGTCCCAAATATTGGGAACCCCATATCAATCCTTACATTTCCTTTCTACACCTAAAAGCTTCACTAAACATAGATAATTTTCTAGTTTTTGATAGAAACCATCCCTTGCTAAATAGATTAACTTTACCCCCATTTCTTCCTATCCCTTTCCTAAAAACTACATGGAACATACCCAAGAACCAAATATTTATTTGTTACAAAGAGGATACTAAGGGAATCCATTGCAAGACCAATTCGGGGAAAAACATAGACATGACAAACAAACAATAAGTGGAGATCATCAAATGTGTACAATGATGCCACAACTTTGTAATTTCTATAGACTTGGTGAGGAAATAATGCCTTCAAGATTGCATCCACTAAATTTTATACCCCATAGGATTGTTCCACAAAAAAATAGTTTTAAGCATATTATTTAGATGTTCATGTTCATTTTCCATGCTATGTGTTTCAAATTGAGCCTAGCATAGGTTTTTATTCAAAATTTCACATTTCTAAACATAAGAATCGACTAGTTTGACACTATTACCTTAAAAAAAGTGCAAATTTGTACATAAAATTCACTAAACACCTGTTTAAACCTATGTTGCAGGAAACTACTAGGGTGTCCTTGTTTTCACTTTTTGAAAATTTAGAAACTCCTAGGAAACTCCCAAAAAGTCAACATATTGACTTTCCACCTTTCCTAATGCTTTTGAGAGATATTTTCAACATTTCTATGGGTGTTTTCCTTATTGTCATAATAAACCAAGCAAAAAGTCTAGATTTGAAGTTTTTAAGGTTTCATGGCTATTGCATGAGGCCCAAATAGGATGCACCTGCCCATTTTAATAAAAAAAAATTAAGAGTGCTTGCCTCAACTGCCAACTAATCAACTTTAAGAACAACATAATAAACTTCCAATTTACTCTTGGTTTCATTTAGCAAAGTATTATTTATCATGCTGCATGTGGGTTTGAAACATAACTTATTTACTATTTGGTCAGATCATTTCAAGTTTTGCAGGTATGGTTGTCAGTCTTAGTAGTCATCTACCCAAAATTATTCACCATACTTCCATGAGTCACTTACTTTTTGATCCTTGATCTATTAATGTGTACGCTTTTACATTCTTGATTTGTATTTGGAGCAAGAGATACTATTCTCTTTCTTGATTTAGTTTTTCCTCTTCTTTCTTTTTGGGATCTACTTGGGCTTATTTGTAAAGAGTATTGCACTCTAAATTTTTCTAGTATATGAATAACATTCCACCTATTCTCCTTCTTTGGTGGTGGTCATTCTTAGACTTATATCCCTGGATGACAATTGCATTCTTCTTATTTTTAGCCAAATTCTTGAATTGGCTTTCTAATTGTTGGTAAGAACATGTGTCTCATCCACTCTTTCATTTGAAGAGTAAAACTCACTTCCTCACATGACTTTGGAGTCCTCTAACTTAACCACATTTGATTCCCTATTGGAGACGTCCAATAAAGACTTGGTTGCAAAATTTAGTCGTGGATTCCTCCACTTTAGTCTTGATTTTACTTCAAGTGTTGCAATTTAATCAGTATTTTTGCAAGACTACAGAAGTATCGGGTATGAGGGAATGAAGAAATGAGTTTCAGGGATGGCATGGGATGGTAAGCCAATTTTGGGAATGGCTGGGGGGACGGCTAGGGGAAAAAAAGTATAATAGTACTAATTTTTTTAGAAATTTTCATGATATAGTGTACCTTCTACTAGGCTATCAGTATCGGTGTCTGATAATATACCCTCAACATTCAAGTGATCGTGTTTGCATTTTTGTTCAAGTTTCTTCATGATGAAACATGGAAAAAGTTCGCCACTAAAAAATATGGTTATGAAGTTTGCCATTAAATTTGAAAAATTATAATATATATTATTTATTAGTTTAAATATAAAAATTAGATCTTTTATTAATTTAAAATTTTAAATGAAATTCTAACATGTTTAATAACTCTTTATATTATAACCTTATAGAGAAAGAACTTAATATAGTTACCTACTTTATATTTTAACTAATATATAAATGACTTTAGGTATTCTCTCGAGGCACTTGTATGCTTTAATATATATTATAGTGAGTGAAATATTAGGAAGTGAAGTCACTATACAATTTTTATGTTAGTAGAAGCTAGGCTACAATAGATGGATATACTACTGCTAGAAATCTTGGTTAGATGTTTAGGTAGCAGACATTTAGGTCAGACGTTTGGGTTGCTAGACATCTAGGCCAAACGTCTAGGAAGCAGACCTCTAGACTAGACATCTAGACCAAACATTTGGGCTACTATATGTCTAGACCAGACGTCTAGGCTACTAAATATTTAGACTAGACATCTGGATTGCTAGACATCTAGACCAGATGTCAGGGCTGCTAGATTTCTAGGTAGCAGACGTCTAGGCCAGGCATCTGGGCTGCTATATGTCTATACATTTAGGAAGCAAACATCTGGGCTACAAGACATCTACGCCAGACATCTAGGCAGCAAAAATCTAGGCCAAACATCTGGGCTGCTAGACATCTAGGATAGACATTAGGATGTGAAAGATGAACCATTTTAGTTGCATATGAAAAAGAGTAGTTTTACGAAGGATTCCTTTGGGAGAGAAAATGAATGGTTCGGGGCCTTCCTTTTTTACTCTATAAAAGGGATTTGATCCCTTGCATATGATATATAAGGTTGTAATGTGAATGTAAAGTTTTGTTGAAAATAATAAAAAGAAGAATTTGTCATTGTCTGATGGTTTTCCTACACATTGCATATTTCCAAATAAATATTTTTGTTACTTGTGTTACTGTTTTCTATTCTTTATCATTGTGTTTCTACTTCTAGGTATAAAATCTAAAGTTTTTCTTAACATCTGGTATTAGAGCTCAAGATTTTGTGCGAGTGGGAGCTACAACAATGACGTGAGATGTAACCAAGTTTGAGATTGAGAAATTTTATGGCAAGAACTTCGCTCTATGGAAGATGAAGGTGGAGGATTTATTGGTTCAGAATGACCAAGCTCAATCCTTGAAAGGGATTGTGAGTAAACTGAGTAGCATGAAATATGAGTGGGCAATGCTTGAAAAGAAGGTGGTTTCTACAATTCATTTTTATCTAGCAGACTCTATATTTTTACATGTAGCTGAAGAGAAGATCATAGAAGCCCTTTGGAAGAAGTTTGAAAAGTTGTATGAAACAAAATTAGCAACAAATAAGGTTTTTCTAAAAAAGTAGCTTTATAGCTTGAGGATGAAGGAAATTTTATATGTGGTAAATCATTTGAATGAGTTTAATACTCTTATCAATAAACTAGTTTCAGTTAATGTGAATATAGAGGATGAGGATAGAGCTATTATCCTACCTTATTCCCTACCAAACATTTGGGATCATATGGTGATGACCATTCATCGAGAACTCTAAGCCGCTTTATTGGAAAAATAATTGAGGCAAAAAACATCTCTAGAAACATCAACCAATGAAGCCCTATCTATGAGAGGTCAATCTTTATAGAGGGGTAAACAAGGTAGAAAATAGTCCAGATCTAAGTCTAAAGGACATAAGCAAAAAGGGAAGTGTTGGCATTATAGGAAGCCAGGGAATCCAAAAAAATAATGTTGGCAATTAAAGAATGATGAAAAGCAAACTCAACCATAGGCTAAGGCTAGTAAATAGATGCAAGAGAGATGACAACATGTGAAGCCTTCTATATTAGTAATAGTATATCCGTTTTATATACATAAGTTTTGGACTCACGTGCGTCTTTTCACATGTCTCCCGATAGAGATGAGTTTAACAAATATCAGTCATACTGTGGTGGAATGGTATACTCGGGTGATGAACATATTTTAGAAATTATGGGAAGAGGGGATATAAGGATTAGGCTGGATGATGGTAGAGAAAGGATGTTATGTGATGTTCGACATGTGCCCAATTTGTGGAAAATTTGCTCTCAATCAAAATTATGGATAAGCTAAGGTATTCTATCACTTTAGGTAACAACTACTACAAAATTACCAAAGGAGCTCTTGTAGTAGCTAAGGGAGAATCTTATGGGATCCCATATCATTTATGCGGTGATATGATGACAAACCATACAGAAGCAACAACTTTTGTTTAGGATGTAGTAATGCTATGGCATCAATGCCTAGGCCATATGAGTGAAAAAGGTCTGAAAATTCTGCATGATAGAGGTATTCATTCTCGAATTAAGTCTTGTAATTTAGACTTATGTGAGCACTTTATTTTTGGTAAACAAAAGAGAGTTCTATTTACTACAAGACCTGGTAATAATTCTAATTTTTTGCAACTTATATATTGATA
>JAQPPZ010005829.1:0-56680 GCA_028583015.1 Wollemia nobilis
GACACTTAAGCTGATAGTTTGGAGAATAACAGTCAAATTTACAGTAGTAGTCACAGTCAAGACAGTCAGGTCAGAGAGGTCAGCACAGTCAGGTCAAAATTTATAGTTTTTAGGGTCAAAACAAAACCGTCATAATAGTCACCTACAAAATACTGAGAATCTTGGAGAGAGACTGTCAGGACTGGGCCAACCAGTGAGAGCATGACACGAGGCCAGTTATAGATAGTGCTCTAGTACCCAACTTTTGCTTTGTAGCTTAGAATCAAAAACTATAAACACCGTTAGACTCAGCAAAATAGGAGATAAAAAAAAGTAGTGTTGAGATATATAGCTCATTGTGACCACCTCTTCAAACTGATCGTTTTTATATATAGCACCCAAGCACTTTTTGGGCACTTACTAAAAATAGTAAGTCCTAAAAACTCAATTCTATTTTTAGTAACTAGTCACAAAAGGTTTCAAAATGGCCCAGGGTACCCGTGGACATCAAAAAGAACTAGACCACTTGGAATCCTTAACAAAATCCATTGAGAACTTGCACTCAAATTTTCACTTCATAAGGGAAGAAGTCCAAGGTCTTCACCTATAGCATGAGGCCACTAGTAACCACTTAGAAGAAGCACTGACAGAAGTAGACAGCAAACTAAAAAGAGGGCCACCCAAACTAGAACACCAAGTTGAGGGTTCTATAAGGAATCATGACCATGATCCATCCTTTAAAATGCCCAAATTGGATTTTCCCAAATTTAGTGGGAAGGATGTTGATGGGTGGCTATGCAAGGTTGATCAAATATTTAGACTTCATAATGTCCCCATATTTCATCGAGTCTAGATGGATTCCTTTACCTTGGAATTTGAGGCTTTACACTGGTTTCAATGGTTACATATTGTGAACCCAAATCTCTCTTGGGAGAATTTTGAATCCCAACTACTCACTCGATTTGGTCCTAGTGAGTATGAGGAATTTACAGGGGCCTTGACCAAACTACAACAAATAGGGTCAGTCCGTGAATACCAAGCTCAATTTGAAAAATTGGCCAATAAGACAAGAGGATTGAATGAAGGGTTCTTCCAGAGTTGTTATATCAGTGGGTTGAAGGGGGAACTCCAAAGAATTTTGAAACCACAAACTATGATGGAAGCTATCAGTTTGGCCCGTTTGGCCAAATCTAAACTCTCTGCCCAAAGGCGCCCATCAAAGTTTCCTCAAAATAGACCTTCATTTCCTTCTTGATCCCAACACCCAGTTGATAATAAACCTATTGTACCCAAGCGCCTAACCACAGAAGAGATGGATGCACATCGTGCCCAAGGATTATGCTATAATTATGATGAAAAAAAATTTAAAGGGCATAAGTGTGCACACAAAAAAATTGTTCTTGATAGATGTTGAAGAACCTGATAACTCTGACCAGAGTGATGAGGATGAGGACCCTCTAGAAACACCTTCTCCACAAGAAGAAGTGAAACAGGAACCTGAGATAGCAATTATAGTCCATGATCTTGTAGGCATTACTACTCCACAAACCATGAAGGTTGCGAGATTTTTCAAGGGCCAACGTCTTTCCATACTTATGGATTCGGGAAGCATGCACAACTTCATTGACCCTAGAGTTGCTCAGCAAGAAAATTGCTATATCCACACTTGTAATTCCTTTGAGGTCATGGTAGCCAATGGGGGAACCTTACCTTATAAAGTAAAATGTTGCAAAGTTAAAATCAATATAGGGGACTATGAACTCAAGCAGGACATGTTCGCCCTCTAGTTGGGTGGATGTGATATTATTTTGGGGTCTCAATGGTTGAGTACGTTGGGCACTATCAATTGGAACTTCGCCAAACTCTGGATGCAGTTATCCCAAAATAGATAGACACACATCATCAAGGGCTCCCCAGTAGGAACACCTCAAATTATTAGTTCAAATGGCATGGAGAAATTTCTAAAGAAATCATCACGTGGGGTCATTGCACAACTATTCTCCATACAACCATCCACCTCTCAAATGGGTGAAACCTCATCAGACCTACAACAGATTCTCCACAAACATGAGGCCATATTTGTGGAACCAACTACACTACCACCGCATCGCTCTCACGACCATGCCATTCCATTATTGTCGGATAGTGCACCTCCTAATATCAGACCATATAGGTACCCTCATGCCATGAAGTCAGAGATTGAGATAATGATACAGGAATTACTCAAGGCAGGTATCATTCGGCCTAGTACTAGTCCCTACTCTGCACCAATCTTACTGGTCCTCAAGAAGGATGGCTCCTAGCGACTGTGTATTGACTATTGAGAACTCAACAAGATAACTTTCAAGGATAAATTTCCTATCCTTGTGGTTGATGAATTACATGGGACCATGTACTTCACCAAGCTAGACCTTCACTCTGGGTACCATCAGATCTGGCTCAGGGATGAAGATATTCCTAAAACTGCTTTTCGCACTCATGAAGGTCATTATGAATTTTTGGTAATGCCATTTGGTCTTACAAATGCTCCTTCCATATTTCAAAGCCTGATGAACAACATCTTTCACCCCTTTTTGTGAAAGTTCATCCTTGTGTTCTTCGATGACATCTTAATTTACAGTCACACATGGGAAGAGCATCTCAAGCATGTAGATCAAACCCTACAACTATTGGCCAACCATCAACTATTTGCAAAAAGGTCCAAGTGTTCCTTTGGTTTGACTGAAGTGGAGTATCTGGGACACATTGTCTCAAAGGATGGTGTCAAGGTTGACCCTAAGAAGATCCAAGTAGTCCAAGAATGGCCAAAACCTCGCACTCTCAAGGGACTTCAAGGATTTTTAGGGCTTACAGGCTATTACTATAAATTTGTCTATAATTATGGAAATATAGCCGCCCCCCTCACCTCCATGTTGAAGAAGGATTCTTTTACTTGGATAGGGCCGGCTGAGCAAGCATTCTTGGAACTCAAGCATGCCATGACCACCACTCCAATTTTAGCCATGCCAGACTTCTCTAAAAAAATTGTCATTGAAAGTGACGCTTCTGGTCGTGGTATTGGGGTGGTATTGATGCAAGAAGGATGCCCTTTGGCTTTCACCAACAAAGCCCTATCTGATCGCAATTTAGGGAAATCCACATATGCCAAGGAAATGTTGGCAATGTTGCATGCAGTCATGCATTGGTGACCTTACCTCATTGTGCACCATTTCTCCATCAAAACTGACCATCAAAGTCTGAATACTTTCTAAAACAACGGGTTGCCACCTCCAAGCAACAAAAGTGGGTATCAAAACTCATGGGCTATGATTATGACATCACGTATAAAAAGGAAAGGAGAATCTTGTGGCGGATGCTCTCTCTCACCAATTTGAGGCTCTTAGTATGTTGTGTGCCATTTTTGCACCATTGCCCCAATGGATTGAGCCCCTACATCAAGAAATACTTTAGGATGTAGATTTGAAAGACTTGGTTGCTTCACTTATGGATGATTTGGAGTCTACAGTAGGATATAGTTTGGATGGCCAGGATCTGCGTTACCATCAATGCTTGGTTCTTCCTCCTAAGTCCTCACTTTGAGAGCTCCTCATGAAGGAATCACATGCTACTCCATTTGCTGGCCATTCAGGGTTCCTACAAACTTATGAGCGACTCAAGCACACCTTCTTTTGAAAAGGTATGAAACAAGACATTCGCTCTTTTGTAGTTGACTGTGACACATTTCAAAGGATGAAAGGGGAAATAGTGTGCTCTTCGGGCACTCTTCAACCATTGTCAACCCCAGAGCATGTGTGGACTGACATCTCCATGGACTTCATAGAAGGGCTACCTAAATCTGGAGGCAAGTCAATTATTTTCATGGTATTGGACTGCCTTTCAAAGTATGCTCACTTTTGTGCCCTAACCCATCCTTACACAGCATCCACTATTGCCCAAATTTTTCTTTACTCCATCTTTCACCTTCATGGCATGCCAGCCTCCATTGTATCTGATCGTGATCCCACCTTTACTAGCAATTTTTGGCAAGAGTTGTTTAAGTTGCAGGGGACTCAGCTCAAAATGATTTCAGGCTACCATCTGTAAATGGATGGTCAAACAGAGGTTTTTAATAAATGCTTGGAAATCTACCTTCGCTACTTTGCTTTCGATCATCCTACTCATTGGGAAAAATTGCTTTCCTTGGCCGAATGGTGGTACAACACTTCCTATCATATAACCACCAAACTCACACTGTTTGAGGTAGTTTACGGGCGCCCTCCACTCACACCTTCCTCCTACATTTCGGGCAGCTCCAAGGTCCAGGCCATTGACAATGCTCTGAGTCAACACATCGAGGTCCTCCGTCAACTCAAGCAAAATTTGAACATGGCCCAAAATCGAATGCACCAACAAGTTGATCAGCATCGTTCTGAGCGTAGTTTTGATGTAGGTGATATGGTCTTCCTTCGCTTGTAGCCATATAAAAAATCTTCCCTACAACTTCACAGATGTCAGAAGGTCGCTCCAAAATTCTATGGTCCTTATCAGGTTCTACAATGGATTGGCCCTACAGCTTACAAATTGGCTCTTCCCCCCACTTCCAAGCTCCACCCTATTTTTCATGTTTCCCTTCTCAAGAAAGTTGTGGGCACAAAGGTACAAGTTCAATCAACACTCCTTGAATTTGATGAAGAAGGCTCCATATTACTTGCACCTGAGCGGTTGTTGGATCATTGAACTCGCACTCTGTGCAACCGTATCATTACAAAGGTCCTTGTTCAATGGGATGGGCTTCAACCTGAGGATGCTACATGGGAGTCTCTCCATCAACTCCAGCAACAGTTTCCTCATTTTCATCTTTGAGGACAAAGCTTCTTCAAGGAGAAGGGCATGTTAGGATCTCATCCTAACCCTTAATGTAATAACTTCCTTGATGTAATAA
Organism: Wollemia nobilis; assembly: GCA_028583015.1. NCBI lineage: Eukaryota > Viridiplantae > Streptophyta > Pinopsida > Araucariales > Araucariaceae > Wollemia > Wollemia nobilis. Next base: position 4,901 of record JAQPPZ010005829.1, read on the forward strand.
TTCCTAGTGAACGTGGATAGTACCCATGATTAATATTTTGTAATGTTCTAAGTTTTAGCTTAGGTAGTGCCTATGAAAAATGGCACCCTTTTCTATGTAACACATGGTAGATAGGTTAGGTAAGGTGGCCTTGTGCATGTAATTTGAGTGGCATTGTGCATGTAATTCGTGTGGCATTATACATGTAATTCAAGTGGCATTGTGCATGTAATTCAAAGTGGCATTATGCATGTAATTCGGGTGGCATTATGCATGTAATCCAGGTGGCATTTTGCATGTAAGCCAACCTTGGAAGGAAACTCTTTAAATACCCGAAAAGGCACCAATGTAATCATATTTTTGCAAATTAATGAAGTGTTGAAGGAGGTTTCCCCCTTGAAGAGGCCTACGATTCTATCTATTGTGATATTATTCCTTTTAAGTAATTTATGTTATCATATGCATTTAATTTTGAATACTATTATAATGTTTTTGTGAGTTTATTCCCAAGAAAATGTGTGAGAGTGTGTTTATTTGAGTTGAGAGTGTTTTGTTTATTATATTTTATAGTAGGATCCTAACAAGGAAAACAAGTAAGAAATTAAGGAAGAGGATTTAGATACTACAAAGAAGGTTCAAGGATACAATGCACAAGTCAAATATGATCACAAGGATAATGGTCAAGAAAGGTATGAGGAACTAAGGCATGAACAAAGGGCTTTTCAAGGACATTGTTTTTCTTGTAATAGATTTGGACACAGGGCTATACACTATAGGGTCCATGGATCAAAGAAGTTTGATTTTGCTAGAAGAAACCTCAAAGGAAGAAGGTATGGGTTTTAGGGACATTGCTTCTTATGCAACAAGATTGGTCATAGAGCTTCTCAGTGCAAAGAAAATGAGCAACAAGGTTTTGGTTCTAGAGCTACACAATTTAGAAGTCATGGTCATAATGATTATGAAAATAGAACTTCACAATATAGGGTTCAATAAAGGAATGGATATGGAAATTATTTCAAGAAAGAATTCAGGATATGGGCACCATCCAAAGACTACAATATCAAGTGTTTTAATCGCAATAACTTTGGACATATTGCAAAATGGCGTACGACTCAAGGTCAAACAGGATCAAGAAAATAAGATCAAGTAACTCATCAAGAAAAGGATATCAAAAAGATGTGGAAGAAAATTGATAGAGGAAAGAAACAATGTAATATGGGAGTAAATTTACTCCCACCCCAAAATTAATCACCTCAAGAGAGAAGGTGGTGGGGGGGCTAAGCTTAAGAGTCATATATTTTAGTCCCATAGGTGTCCCTTTTGCCATTGATGTCAAAGGGGGAGAGATTTGAGTAAGGGGGAGAGCATTGAGTTAGGGGGAGCAGCCTCTAAAGAGAGCATTCAGTTAGGGGAAGTAGCCTCCATAGAGAGTATTGAGTCAGGGGGAGCACCTTTGATTCTTAGATATGGTTTTTGTAATGATTGTGGTGATTTTAAATAAAAGGTGTTGCCATCAATGACAAAGGGGGAGATTGTTGGTAATTTGAGTTATTTTATGTTGTCATGGATGTCACATGGATCACATTGAGTTTTGGTGGCAAAAGTACTTTATAAATAATCATTTATGATATTTTGGAGAGCATTGATATAGACAGGGTTTTGTGGTACAAGATGCATATAATATTTAATTTTTAAATATTATATTAAAGGTTTTTATTAAAACCAATGGTAAAGGTTTTTATTAAAACCAATGGCAAGGGTTTTTATTAAAACCGACAAAAATATTTTTTATTTAAACCAATGGAAAGGGTTTTCATTAAAACCATTAGAAATGGTTTTTTATTAAAACCACTATGCTAAGACTTCTCCAAATAATGATGGATGAAAAGGTTTTTAAATAAAACCGAGGTGCAAAAATTTTCATGGCAAAATTCAAAAGTATGAAGGAGATATCTCAATTTAAAGTTAAGAGGTGAATTATTAAATTTTTATTTAATAATTCCAAGGTCTAAAGTTGAAGCTCATTATTCGTCGATGTGCAATGGTTGGGAAGATTAATAAATTCACCGATGTCATTTGAAGGCATGGAGGTGCATATAAATAAATGGTAAAACCTTTGTTTGTTGTGTTCGAATATAAGCGTTGAGTGAGAATCGTCGAAAGGGGGAGCAGTGAAGAAATAAAAATAAATTTTGTTTGAGAGCAAGGTGAATAAGACAAAGCAGGAAAGTGACATCACGCAGGAGCTAATAGCGCAATTGGTAGTGTACGAACTTTGCACAAGGCAGGTTCGTTGTTCAAATCCTGCCAGGGGCAAAGTGTTTTGCTAAGGAAGGCAACTTGAGTTTTCAGATTTGAGCACAGGGAAATTTGGGTGTTTGGGATTAAGTCCCAGCATGGGTTGATGCCCACGTGGTAAGCGCTTCACAATGCTAGGCAAGAGGAACATATTTTGACTTCTGCGAAGGTGTGAAGGTGCATTGTTTTGGCAAAGCATTTCGAAGGTTTGAAGGCACATTGTTTTTAGCGAGGCATTAACGATTTCAAAGATGGTGAAGGCACATTAATTTTGGCAAAGGCATTTATGATTTTGAAGATTGTGGAGGCTACGAATTTTGTAAAAAGGTATTTATCTCTAGTGCATGGTAATATTTGATATTGCCAAAGTTGTGGTGCATTGAAAATCATTTCTATTATAACTAGGGATTTATAAGGTATTTAGTAAAATAAATTATTGTTGTATGTGCTTAGGGAGTTATAAGGTGTAAAGTTAAATATTTATGATTTTTGTATGTGGAGTTATGAGGTGTGGAATTAAAAATAAAATCATAGGTGTTTATTGTATGTGTTAGGGAGTCATAAGGTTGAAAAGTGTTGAACTTGTTATATGTCCTAGTGCATGATTTAATTATGAAATTAAACTAGGAACTTGAGACCTAGTTAAATTGCTACCTTGAGTTAGAAGAAATGCACATGAGTTAGGGTTTGAATTTGAAGACAAATTGCTTGATTATGTGCCTTGGATATTAAGAAGAAGTGGATGTATTAGAAAATTAATTTTGTGGATAAAAATGATACTTGAGTTTATAATTGCCTTAGTGGAATCCATTGAGAGTATTGCCTTATTGAGGAGGTTTTGCCATTGCTTGAGGAGATTATTGTTGGTTACTTGTTGAGTACATTACCACTATTTAAGACAATTGAGGAGATCATTTGCTAGTCACTTATGGATACATTTATCTTTCATTTGAGGAGATCATTGTTGGCTATTTGAGAGCTCTTTGCTTGAGGGATTTGTGCTTGTTTCTTGAGAGCTTATTGACATTGTATGAGGAAGATATTATTGAGAACCTATTGCTATCACTTGTGGAGATTGTCCTTGGTTGGTTAAAGTCCTCATTGTATTGCTTGGAGAGGTTTTCATTAGAGAGCTCATTTGCCATATACTTGAGAGTTCATTGTTGAGCATTGTTATCATCCATTTGAGAGAGTATTTGTCATACATTATTGAGATCATTGTGGATCATTGTTGTCATTCATTAAAGAGTACATTGCCATTCAATGTTGAATTCATCATTGAACCTTGTCTTTGTTGATTTGTGGATGATATTTGAGTGCTACTTGAGCATGATTGATTGAGCCTTTGAGAAAGCTTTTGGGACATATTTCTAGATAGATTTGAGGCAGCTTTTGTGCATGATTGATTGAGCCTTTGAGAAGGCTTTTGGGATAGATTTTTGGATAGATTTGAGGTATCTTTTGTGCATGATTGATTGAGCCTTTGAGAAGGATTTTGGGACAGATTTGTGGATATATTTGGGATAGCATTTGTGCATGATTGTTTGAGCCTTTTGTGAAGGCTTTGAGTACAGATTTAGGACAGCATTTGAGCATAATTATTTGAGCCTTGTGAGAAGGCATTAGAGCATATTTAAGCAAGTTAATGGTGATCTTGCTGAGCATATTTGAGCAAGTTCTTGGTGAGCTTACTGAGAATATTTGAGCAAGTTCTTGGTGACCTTGTTAAGCAGATTTAAGCAAGTTCTTGGTGAGCTTGCTGAGCAGATTTAAGCAAGTTCTTGGTGAGCTTGCTGAGCAGATTTAAGCAAGTTCTTGGTGAGCTTGCTGAGCAGATTTTAGCAAGTTCTTAGTGAGCTTGTTGAGCAGATTTGAGCAAGTTTTTGGAGATATTGCTGATCATATTTGATCAAGTTCTTGGTGATATTGCTAAGTAAATTTGAGCAAGTTCTTGGCGATCTTGCTAAGCAAATTTTGAGCAAGTTCTTGGTGAGCTTGCTGAAGTAGATTTTAAGCAGGTTCTTGGTGAGCTTTCTGAATCATATCAGTGGATTTCCTAGCTAAGCAGATCAGTGGATATCCCACTTGAGCAAATCAGGATTGCCTAGAAGAGCATATCAGTGGATATCCTAGCTGAGCAGATCAATGGAGCCTACCTAAGAAGATCAAGATTACCTAGCTGAGTAGATCAGTGGATAGCCTAGCTAATCATATCAGTGGAGCATACTTGAGCAGATTAATATAGCCTAGCTTTGAGCAGATCAAAGTAATCATTTGTATTGGGATAAGGATCCCTATTTCTTTGTGAAATATTATAAGGATATTATCTTGTGGAGTACCCCACATTGGGGGAACCACATTAAATCTTGTGTCTCAATTGTATGTGGTGATTTGTGCACTTGCTTACTATTTCTATCTATGTCATTAATGCACATTGCTATATTTGGTTATTGGAATTAAGTACACTAATCGATATTGGTTTGGAAATAAAGTAAAAAGTGGGCGTTATATTGTTCACCCCCCTTCTCAGTATAAGCTTGTGTTCTTTAGCCTCGATTTTATACTCTTTCATCAATGATCCATTTGGGCTATCTGGTCTTGATTTGGTGGCATGATCCTCAATTTTTCTTCTCCTCATGCCATTCCTATTAATAATACTCCCCAATCCCTAGTCTCATACTTGGGTGGTGCTACTAGTGGTTTCAAAAGGCTCGATGGGGGTGTTTGGGTAGTTTTAGCTAATAAGGGTGCCAGGAGGAGCAAGGTTTTTTGGAAGGTGATGATAGAATCCTATCATTCTTAATGGCATTTTTGGAACTTGAGACCTTTTTTTTGGACCCAGTTGTTGAGGAGATTCTATATTTCCACAAATTCTTTCCCTCCCTTCTTATAAAAATTTAATGGGCATGATGAGGAGTTGTCGATGGAAATTTTTAGCACTTGGGATAATGGGAGTGCCACTTTAAAGGGCCTATATTTTTTCATTACTCTAAACTTAATTATTGAAGTTTTTGGGTTGGTGAATGATGGGGAGTTCATCAGATGTGACAAGCACTTCGTTGTTGCTAAATTGGGTCATTTATGTTATAAAGGAAAACACTTGGCCAAATAAAATAGTGGCTTTGTTCGTAACGACTTTAAAAAACCTTGGAATAAGGTACTCATCTTGATGATGCAATACTTCATGATCGATAACCTTAATTTGATACTTCGTAGCTTCCATTTGGCCTTCCTCAACCACTTGAGGGAATCCAAATTTATCAATGTACTATATTACTTATTTAGGTCCATGGAGCTTTCTACCATCAGTGTTTGTGAAGGTAATTCAGCCCAACCCAAGCACCAAGGACTACATCTTATGATTTACAACCACATGGTGTAGAGGAATGTGTAGTTCCCCCCTCTAGTTCCATCGTAGGTTTCACTATAGATTCCTCCTCTTGCAGCTCAAAGGGTTGAAGTCCAGCCAGTGGCCTCTAATCCTAGTAAGGTATCCCTTGTGATTGAGGATAATATTGATATTGAGTCAGACTTTGAACCTAAGGTGTCTAGGAAGCTAGGTAAGCATAAAATGTTATCCACTAATGAAACCATCCCCTCCTTGATTCGGTGCTCCAAACATCTCAGGTCATCTAGCAAAGAAAGAGGAAAAGGAAAGCTTCTAGATCAGGATATTTATGTTGTTGTATCCCTTGTTTCCAACATACAAACCCCTTCTTATATTGCACCTCCTATTTTACCTCTCGGTGGTTCTTCTGCTACGGTTCTTCTTGCTATTGTGTCTATGCTCATTGGAAACCTCCATGATTTGGTTAGCCTGGTCAATTACCTCCTTACCCAAGATAGGAAAGTCATAAACCAAATCAAAAATCCTTATGTTTGTGGTCACCCAACCTAGAGCACTGATGAAGATAAGCAGATAGATCCTAGGGTCCAGATATGATCCTACTCACTTCCCTAGTTTGGTTCAGTTTTTAAGTTTTTTCCTTATATCTTTGCTTGTGTTTAAGGAGTATCAGTCCCATATCTCTTTTTGGTTTCCATTTTTTCTATCTCTCTATGGGATCCCTTCCTAGGAATCCCCTTTTTGTCTTGATATTGTAAAATATTCGAGGACCTTTCAAAACCCCCTTTCCATCAATCAAAAAGAAAAAAAAGACTAGATATCCATAATAGTGAGTGCATGAATTTTCATGAAGAAAAGCTTCTCTCATTCTCTTTAAGTGTTTCTTGTTTGAGTTTTCAATATCATTTATTGCTCATATCAACCTCAATTATATTTTAACCTTAAACCTCCTATTAGTTCCATAATTTTACCATTAAACCCACTAAAATACATGAATGATCGGCATTTGAACCTAGACAATTTTTTTTAACCACACTATAAAGAATGTTGAAACCTAATAAATAAAATCATAGAAATTTATCCATGTAAACAAAGAGAATCAAATATGATGGAAAATAATTCTCCTAAGTATGTTGAGCCCTATGACCCAAGCTTAATATTTATTGGATTCTTATTTTTAAATGGTTTTGCTTTATGGAACTATTTAAAAAAATATATTGATCTAGTGACTCAAGGTCTAAGATGGGTGGTGGGAACTAAAGAAAAGATTTTTGTTTGGATATATACTTGGTTGATAAAAAAACCCTTAATCTAGATCCAATTTTGAAACCATGGATAAAATTACTTCAAGTTAAATATGGTGATAAGGTTTCAATAGTATGTACAAGGATCAGGAAGGAAGATACAAATGAAAAGAAGATTTTTATAAGTATACAAGACATTGATGCTAGGAGGCAGTTGAGTAGAAATATAACAACAATGATTATTTCGAGGGGAGCTGAGGAAAAGCTAATTTGGGAGTTGAATAGCTCAGGAGAATACACAATAAGAAGTGGATATAATGTAAAGTACCAACAAAATAGAAATATCATAGGAATATGGAAAGATATTTGGGATAGCTCGAGGATTCTGAAAGTCAAAATATTTGTTTGGCTAATAGGTCATAGATGAATTTTATCTAGGGATAACCTTATGAAAAGGGGTTTTCATGGCCTCTCACAATGTGTTATTTATAAAATAGAGGAGAGTATAGACCATATCTTGGGACACTACTCAATAGTCTATGAACTATGGCAATGGATTATTAATATTTTTGGTGAATGCATGGTGGTGAATGGAAGAATTGAAGAATTTTTAAAGCAATGTTACAACACTTTTAAAAGTGAGGCTTTATAAAAAAAATGGGATATATCAAAAGATACAATACTTTGGACTGTATGGCTAGAAAGGAATAGAATAATATTTAAGGAAAAGGAAAGCAATTTAGAGGTAATGAAAAGGAAGATTATTTTAGCCATAAATAAGTCTAAACTAACCCTCTCAACTCACCCAATACCTAATCTAGAAGCAAAGAGTATTGATAGATGGAATCAAGTCATCAAATCAAATTATGATGTTGGATGCAAGAGAAACAAAAATAAGGTAAAAAAATGTAAATTGGAAACCACTAGATGTGGTGTTGGTCAAATTGAATTTTGATGGAGCATCTAAAAGAAATCCAAGACCAATAGGATGAGGAGGAATAATTAGAAATAATAGAGGAGATATTCTATCTCATTATGCTTTCAATAGTGGATTTAAGATAAATAATGAAGTTGAAGCTTGGGTAGCTTTAGAAGGTTTAAAAATATGCAAACAAATTAAATGGAACAAAGAATGGATGGAAGGTGATTCACTCATAGTAATAATTGCAATTTTGAGGATCGCAAAGGCTCCATGGTACATACAAGAGATCATTATGGAAATTCAATACCTTTCTATAGATTTTGAAGCAATCGATTTTACAGATACGTTAGTTAAATGAAACAAATGTGTAGATAGGCTAGCCAATAGAGGGATTTTAATAGAGGATAGTGAAGTTAAATTCTCTTTACCATGGTTAGAGGAAGTAGTAATTTTACCTGAAGCTAACAAGAAAATGTTGACTGCTTGAATCACATAATGATTAAGATTTACTTTAATATTTTTATTGGTAATATTTGCTTTATTTTATAAAATTATTGTGTTTTCATATAAACTATTTATTATAATTTTTGTGGTTACAATTATGCTTTAGGAAGGAAACTAGTAATCTAGATCTAGTAAAGTGTACTATGATAGTGTGATGTTTTGGAAATATTACTCTACTAATATGAAATGCATAGATAGTAGAGGTGGAGTTTTGGTATTGTGAAGGATGTTGTAGTAAAATTTCAAGAAGGATGTTGAATTCTAGAATATTTGTACTCACACAAAAAATTGAAGAAGATCTAGAAAATGATAATAAAAATTCAAATATTTTACGAAAAAATGATGTAGGTATCTAGCTATAGCATCTCAACTGATATGATAATTGAATATGTTTGTAAACTCTCAAGCTCTTAACGAGATAGTTGTGACCTATCACGGGTGAGGGACTCAATTACAATCCCTTGTTCTTCAACAAAAAAATGTTGAATTAAGTTAAGATTCTCTAGTAATTTATTTTATTTTATTATTTTTCAAATTATGAGTAACTATAGTATACAGGATATGAGGCTTCATTCAAAAAATCAAACTACCAATAAAAATAACCTATAAAATTTTATCACACATTATATTTATGGAACTAATCAAAAAAAACCTCACTTACTTATTTACAAGTATGAGTACCAACCTAATATGACCTTCATGGACCCATTTAAAGTCTTTGTATCTTAGGAAGTAAAGGGCTTGTGTATAGTCACATTTGAATTGCATGCATTATATGGTTATATAATTTAATCTAATTGTTTTTTGTACATTTAGATGGGCATGTACTTATTTTAGTGCCCTTCGTTTATGGTTTCTTAAGGTTATTTTACCTAAAAAAACATTTTATTTAAATCAAAATATGTTATAATGTAAATATATAATGTGTGAAATTTTTTAATTTTAATAATAATTTAGATTTAGTATTAAAATATGACATCTAGTAAATATTTATTTTTTGCGTATGGATTTTTTTCAACTTGGCATATTATATAATGATAAGATTTTTTTTTGGCTGGATAATAAGGGGTTGTACTTGGGTTTCCCACCCTTGACAAATTACAACTCTCTTTTGTAGAGCTTGAGAGTTTACAAATACATACACTTCTCATCTCAATTGAGATGCTATAGCTAGAAACCTACATCATTTTACATAAAATGTCTAAATTTTTTATTTTCATTTTCTATATATTTTCAATTTTTTGTATGAATACAAATATTCTAGAATTTAGCATCCTTTTTTATATTTTTTGATAGCAACCTTCACAATACCAAAACTTCACCTCTACTATCTATGCTTCGCACCTTAGTAGAGTAATATTTCCAAAACATCGCACTAGCATAACCCACTTTATCAAATCTGGATTGCTAGTTTCCTTCCTAAAACACAAGTGCAACCACAAAAATTATAATAAATAGTCTAAATGAAAACACATTATTGTTACAATATTGTTGGCCATTTTGTATTTCATTGGGATTTTTGAAAATTTTTGTATTAATTTCTATATGAAGCGATAATATACTTTCCATTCAGTATGTAGAAGTCTGATATGTTGTATTCCAAAAAGAACGAAGAAAAGTCCTGAAGACACTTTGAAAAAATCTTTATGTATTTATGAATATTTACGTTCACCCTTAAGGAAGGGTGAACGCCTCATTCGCCCTTTCCTGGGGTGAACCTATTTTGAAAATGTATTGGCAAAAATATCTAAGTATGAAATCGTGTTCGCCCTTCCTTAGGGGTGAACGTGTCGTTCGCCCTTTCTTGGGGTGAACGCACCTTGGGGTACTTGGTCACCAATGTTCCTGAAAAATGTTGTGTGCCCTGGTCGAGGGGCAAACATGACGTTCGCCCATCCCAGGGGCGAACTTACTTTCAACAATGAAGAGTTTCGTTCACCTTTTCTTAGGGGTGAACATCTCATTCACCCTTTCATGGGGTGAACCTGCTTAATGAAGATCGCGCGCACGTTTTATGTGGTAAAGATGAATTTAAGGCGAACAAGGAATTGGTCAAATGTTGAATTTCATGTATTTAATGAAGGGCGCCCTTAGTAACTCTGTTTTGTGAATCGCAAGGACAAAGGTGAGGAGAAATAAGTTTTCATGATTTCCAATGTACCAAAGGTGTTTTAAAGAATTTAATGATTTCTCCTGTCATGCGCATCTATGTCCGAATTTTAGATTTTTTGGAATTTTTTTCTCAAGTGCATGGATTTTCCAAGAAATCGAGGAGATTTTTCTGGTTTTTGTCTTTGATCCCAGGACATTCTTCTCTTACATGTATTAAATGAAAGAGGTGGAAACCTCTATAAATACTAAGCAAACCTTATTGTAAAATGGGGTTAGACACTTTGTGATAATACTCTCTAAGTTCTCTGCATTAATGAAAGACATCAGGCTTCTGAATTGATAAGTGATTATGTGTATAATTTCTTTCTGTGTAGTGCACTTCCTTTAACATTCACTCTTTTTATTTGCTATCTAGTTTAAATTCTACATTTGGATTTAAATATTGTCAGTGGAAGAGTGAGTACCGAGGTGTTAATTTAAAGGTTATTATTGCAAGATTATGAGTTTATTCTACTGCCTTTCCTTCCATTTGATGTTGTTTTGTGCTTGAGCATTTTCCTATTTTTAGTCTGCCCCAAAACCTACACTTTGGCCTGTGGCCATATTTCCCATTTTTTTCCATAATTTGTAATTTCTTTCCTGCATCTCTAGTCTTCAACCAGTTTTAGAATTAGTTTGGGAACCATCCCTCTCTAGAGATTGGCACGAAGGACATCTCTTTCCTCCGACATTTCAATATTGGTCATATCTAGGGTACATAAATGTAGTGTTTATTGATTAGGCAGATATTTGAGCAATAGTTTTTGGCACGCCCGATGGGACTTTTCCAAGGTTCCACCTTCACCAACACTAGGTTTAGTGTTTGCCTTCTTGCTTGAGAATAGAACATCTGGTGACTCAATTGTTACCTAGAACTACGTAAGCGTGAGAACGACAAAAGATGTCTCTCGTGAATACAAGATCAAAAGCCAATAATCCTGATAATCAATTTTTTTTTGAGTTAGAAATTCAAAGGCTAGGAGAGCATCCTCAAGTATCCACTTTTCAGAGAATGTCCTCACTTCCTTATATTCCATACATACCAACCATTTCATCTTCTCGATTAGCCAGTGTGTTTTTTGCTCCCGTAAGTCTTGTAAGTATCGCCACTAGTTTTCCCCAACCTTTGTCTACTACAACCACTAACACTTCATGACCTATTCCTCATATTCTGGTGCATATGGCTCAGAATCCTCCACCACATCAACAACATCTTCCTAGAAATTTTTCGACTTGGAATAGCTTCGGCACACTAAATTTGCAAGCATAGAACCTAGTACCTCAAGCTTCTCTAAAGGCTTTTCCAACATACGATGGTACTGGAAAGACTGCGTACGAGCATATCCAAGATGAAGCATCTCTTGCAACTATTCATGATATAACTGACGAATATATGATGATAAAGCTTTTGGTTTTCTTATTAAGATGAAAATTGCTCTATTGGTACCGATCTTTGCAACCTGGCACAATTACTTCATGGGATCAGTTGTCAAAATTACTAACTAAGAATTTTCATGAGCAAGCTAAACCGTATTTGCTACTACATCAATTCACCTTGATTCAAAGACATCCTCAAGATGAGCTTGTAAATTTTAATGTGTGATTTGCGCGAAGTTGGCAGTGGGTTCCAGATGGTTTACGGTCGACCCATGAGCAAGTAGCATTTTATTATCTTTGTGCACTTAGTACTAATATTGGTATGATAGTGCACCAGGCTAATGTGACCACCTTCCAAGATCTCTATTCACAAGCTCAAAAAGCTAAATCAGATTTGATTTTTGTAGGAAGACTTTCTTCAAAGGCGACAATGCCTATTCTTCTAGATCTGCCACAATATCCGTATTCCAATGTATTTTTGTAGCCCATGTCATCGATGTATCATATTCCATAATGGAATTTAGGCTTCCCTTAAGTAGCTCCTATCCCTGCCCCGCAGTCATCTGCTATAATCTTTCCACATTTTTTTGCTCCAACAGTATCATCATAGCCTTCATCTGTTTCTTTTCCAATGTTGCCAATACTTCCAGATCCTTTACCTTTGCCCACACCGCAAGTGCCCTTGCCATTTCTAGCACTCATTCCATCATCCAATACAAACCCCCTCATAATTTTGTTACAAGAAGTAAAATCCAATAATGTGGCTTTGAGGATAATATTCAATGAGCTGATAACTATGAGGAAGAAGCAAGCTAAAGCTGAGTTCTAATTGAGAAGGTTCTAGACTCCACCAATCACCCGAGAGCAAGCATCCACTAGCAGGGGACCTGAGAAGAACAATATGGTGAAGTAAAATGATGAGATTAATGCATCCAAAAGGACATATTGGTGTTCTACTTGTAATGATCCTCATGGTGAAGATACATGTATGGTCCATCTAAACTATGTTTAGAGACTAGAAAAAAATGCTTCGGGTGGGCAAGTTAACATGATTCAAGAAGTGGAACATAATTGTATGGTGTCGTCTCCTGAGCAATTTTTAGTCCTTATCAGTTTTGGAGAGAGGCCAGTGATCGTGGATCCCACAAAATTGCAGCCATTAAAAGTACCCATGGTTCCAAAAGCTCTGGAAGAAAAGTGAACATCTCAGATAAAGACTCCTGATGTTGTCAAGTCAAAATATTCACCACCTATGCAAGCACAAGGTAAATTGCAAGCTCAACCTTCAACTTTGCAACACATGGCCAGTGCCCCAGCCTACGGTGAGATGAAAGAGCAAGCTCAGGAAAAACTCAAATATCCTTCGTTGACTAAAAGGCAAAGAGTAGAAGCTACGCAACAATATCAAGATAAGTACGAATGATCCTTAGAAGAAAAATTCCCACCTGATCATAGCTACAGTATCATGGAGGAAATGAAGAAAATCCCAATGAGGATTAGCTTTTATTATGCATTGCAGTTGCCAGGGTAGATTGATTTGTTGCAAGAATACCTGAAGAGCGCCAAAGACCAAAAGAAAGATCGTTTGCAAACATTCTTGGCTCAAGCGCTCTCCACTTCAGTGACAGGTAAAAATTGTCCTCCTCTGTTTTATTTATCTTTGATAATGGAAGGGTGGATTTGCATAATTGCATGATTGACTCTAGTGCTACCACTACTATTATGCCCAAGGCGGTATGCGAAGTGATGGGAATGGAGTATACAAGTAGTCCATGATTGTTACAATTGGATGGTACCCCAGTTAAAATGGTTGGAGTAATCAAGGATATTCCAATTATACTTCATAGCATGCCACAGATCACTGTCATTCAGGAGGTTGTGGTTGTTGATTTAGAACCTTATTTTAGCATGTGCCTTTCAAGGGAATTCATAGCTAAGTTGGGATATTATCTATCCTTAGATTATTCACATTTGGAGATTCTATTCAAAGGTAGGCGAATTCGCATTCATAATGAGAAACCTTTCCCTTTTCATATCAAGAAGATAGAGGAGGTAGAACAAGCCCCAGGTTCGATAAATATGATGACCGAAGAATTTGAAGAAGTTGGTCTAATTGAAGAAGTACCTGAGGAGCTTCGCCTAGAATATGAGTTTTTGTTGACAGACTTTAACACTATGATCAGAATGAACATTGGTTGTTATTCAATTCAGAAGGCAGAAAAGCCCTGAGAACAAGCCCTTAAGCCCCCATAACCTGTTTGGCATCAGTTATGGAAGCTGTTCTTTGATGGCGCTCGATGTAAGAATGGTGTAGGGGTAGGTGTTGTGTTGGTTTCTCCTAAAGGTATAAAAAAAACGTACTCCTATAGATTGACCTAGAGTTGTACAAATAATGCCACTGAATATGAAGCATTATGCCTTGGCTTGAAAAAGGTCGAGAAATTGGGAATTGAGCAGTTGCATATTTTTGGTGATTCTGAGCTTATAGTCAATCAAGTTACAAACAGATGTGTTTCAAAGCAACGTTACTTGAAATCTTATCGCAACAGGGTGTGGGATCTTTTTGAAGTATTTAAAGCTTTGAATATTCAAGTAATTCCTAGGGAGCAAAATAGACACGCTAACATTTTAGCTTCCCTAGGTGCTAATTATTCTCCTGCTAAGAAAGTGGTCCAAAAACCCAAGATAGTGAGGGTAATCTACAGACCTTTCGTTCCATATAAGGGCCTCTATTGGCAGGTGTTCAATAATGATGAGAAAATAGTGAATTTTCTCCTCAAAGAGGTTACCAACACAAAAAATAAAGTTCTTGTGGAAGAAGAAAAAGAAGAGATGATCCAGTTAAAGAATAATCATATTCCCAGAGGTTTGATTTCTCTAGAAATATTGTTTGATCAAAGTGATAGAGTTGATAAACATAGGATTAAGGTGGATGCCAAGGAATACAGAGAATTGCAGTTGGATCCAAGAAAGGTCATTAAGGTTGGTACCGATTGTAAATCAGATGAATTTGAGGGCATTAGAATTTTATGCTATGAATACCCAGATATTGTAGCATGGATTTATCAAGACTTAAAATGGTACAACAAGAACGTGATCCAGCACACCATTGAACTGCAAGAAGGGGTGAAGCCTTTTCAACAGAAGCAACTTCCTGTCAATCCCAAGATCGAAGTCCTCATGAAAGAAGAGTTATTGAAGATGCTTAAAGAAAAGATCATTTATCCTATTAAGCATTCCACCTGGGTAGCAAACCTGGTTCATGTAAGAAAGAAGAATGGAGATATACATCTGTGTGTTGATTTTTGGAATTTAAATTAGGCATCACTTAAGGATCATTATCCTCTTCCCCAGATAGATCATATTATTCATGTTGTGGCTGGTGCTCAGAGATTTTCTTTGTTAGATGGATTCTTTGGGTACAATAAAATTTGGGTTAAGGATGAGTATCAATACAAGACGATATTTACAACTAAATTGGGTACATTCTCTTATCAGCAGATGCCTTTTGGGCTTTCAAATGTTGGTGCAACTTTTTAGAGAGCCATGGATGTCGCCTTCGGTGAATTTCTAAATAAAATCATTGTCATTTATCTTGATGATATGATGGTGTTTTCACATTGCAGAACAGATCATGTTTCCCATCTAAGGTAAATATTTGAGAAGCATTGAGAATTTAGGATTTCCATAAATTCGAAGAAGTCAATTTTTGCGGTCAAGGAAAGGAAGCTACTGGGCCATGTAATCTCATAAGAAGGATTGGCCATAGATCCTGTGTGAGCTGAAGCACTAATTAAATTTTCCCTACCTGTGAATAAGAAAGACTTGCAGTCCTTCTTCGAACAAATAAACTTCATTCGCAAGTTCATTGTTGATTTTTCCCAAGTCATCAAACCAATGATAGAGCTCTTGAAAAAGAATGTTGATTTTAAGTGGACAGAGGCCAAGAAGTGAGTTTTTCAAGAAATCGAAGAGAGGATAACTCAAGCACCAGTATTGATCAACCCTGACTACTCCAAAGATTTAATACTATATGTAGTAGGTGAGCAGGAGAGCTATGTTGTCGTGCTCACACAAAAACAAGATGATGGCAAAGAAATTCCAATTGCTTTTCTAATTCATGTTATTGCACTACACCAAGAGAAGTACAATTTTATTGAGAAACAATTTTATGCAGTTATGAAAGCCTTAAACAAGTTTCACCACTTCGTTTCTTAGAGTAGAATTGTGGTTTACGTCATTCACCCTGATGTTCAAAATTTTATAATTCAACGAGAGTTGGTGATAAGAGAGTTGGATGGGTTTCAAAGATCCAGGAGTATGATGTAGATATCAAGCCAAAAAAGTTGGTTTGTGGGTGCGCTCTTTGTCAAGAGTTGGCCAAAAGCATTGTTGTTGAGGCAAATCATGAAGATGTAATTTGTGAGAATAATGCAGCGGGCAACAAAGAATGGATCGAGGAACTCATTGAGTATTTTACTTCTGGAAGGTGTCCTAGCCACTTTAACCCCTCACAACGTCGAAGGTTCATATTGCAGGCACTTAGATATGTGTTGTTTCCCAATGGCCTATATTATAAGAACATTGATGGTATACTCCTTATATGTGTGAAATATTTTGAGAAAACAAAAATTCTAGAGGAGTTCCACTTCGGGTTATCAAGAGGGCACTATGTCAATAGACCTATGGCTCTAAAAATTATTTTGGTAGGATATTATTGGCCTACTTTGTTTATCGATTTTGCATAAGATAATTTAGTAGTGTGATGGTTGTCAAGGATATGTGGGTCGAGTGAGAAAATGAGCATCATTGTTGCATCTGATTCAGGTAGAGGTGCCCTTTCAACAGTGGGGTCTTGATTTTATAGGTGTTATTGATCTGCACTCCTCTGTAGAGCATAAGTATATTCTAACTATAATAGATTACTTCACCATATGGGCAGAAGCTATACCCACCAAAAATGCTAATCAGGCGACTGTTATTTCTTTTTTGGAGAGCCTCATCACCTGTTTCGGTATACATGATTCCTTAGTTACCGATAATGGTACTCCTTTCATTGGAGCCAAAATTACCGAATTTACCAGTAGGTATGGTATTTATTTGAAGACATCTTCCAATTATTACCCATAGGGAAATGGATTGGCTGAGTAAACCAACAAAAATTTGCTTCGAATTCTAAAGAGAATAATGAGTGAGAATAAGAGAAATTGGCATTTGTTGTTAAATCAGGCACTTTGGGTTGATCGCATTTTAGTAAATAATTCCATTAAAACGTCCCCGTATGCTTTGGTTTATGGGAAATAAGTTGTCCTTCCTACCCATATTGAGCTTCCTGTGCTTCAGACTTTGCAGATGTTCCAAGATGAAAATGAAGAAAATAGTCCCATGGAGGCAAGGTTGGCACAAATGCTACAATTAGAAGAAGAGAGGGAGCGATCTTATAACGCTTTTGCATAACATGCTATGGAGATGAAGAAGTTGTTCCGAAGTAAAACCACTGATAAAAGCTTCCAGGTGGGTGACTTGGTGTTAAAATGGAATGAAAAAAAATCTAAGCCTGGGAAACATCATAAGTTTGATGCAATTTGGGAGGGACCTTTTCGGATTTCAGCTGTCACTTCTTCTAATGCATTTCAGATTTCGGCTGTCACTTCTAATGTATTTCTAATTTTGCACTTTGAGAAGGGAGTTTGAGCGATTTTAGAAGAATATTTCTCTTTGAAGGCATATCTGCATTTAATTCTGTAATTATTGCGGTAGTTGGTAACGCTCCTATAAAATTCCAAAGAAAAAAAGGTAAGTTTTGTTTTCCCTTATTTGTTTTTCTTTTCTTGTTGTGTTGTATCTTGCTTTCCAAGGTGCAGAAGAATTTTCAAAATTTGTGAAGTATGGAATTACGGAAAAGTTATAGTTTTTATCTGACAAAATGGGAATACGTAGCAAATAACAGATAAAGGAACCAGAGGGTGTTGAAGTACAGCCATCTAAGAAACAAAAGAGAAGTTCGAGGGCTAAAAAGGCCCAACAAAATGATTATGTTGATTTGGATCCCTATGAAGATGAAATGGCTGAAATTGGTGATTGTTTGATCACACATAAGGGAATTGATAGATTAAGGCAAGAAGTTGAAGCTGCAATCGATCAAGGGGTTTCCCATAATAGTTGGCTCATGATGCCTCACCATGCATAGCTTTCATGGTATCTCTGTTCGTATGTGCATCCATACCCCGAACTCATCCGATTAATTACACAATTTTATGACTCCTCCACTAGAGCCGTTCAAAATGCCCAAAATGAGATTCATTTTACGATTACACCAGACAAGGTTCGAGAGGCTTTTGCCTATGGGGTGAATGCACCAAGCTATGTAGTAAATAAGAAAATCATATGGATGAGCAAGAGGAAAAATATGTTTCCAATGTTGCTATGAGGCAATTTATGGAGACGCAGCTCATCAAGGAGCCACAAATGGGGCAGCTATCGAGTTTGCCTAAAACTCTTTCAAAATTTAAGTGTCAGGATATTTAATCCATGCTTTCCTGGGTTGCTAGTTTGCCTTCAAATGAAACTGTGCACAAATGGCAGGCAGCTATGGCCCAATGTATTTGCAAGGTAGAATTTTATTCTCCCACGGCTATGAGGCAGGGGGGAAATCCAATTTATTTTGACTGGGCCAAATTTATTTCTCGAAGAATTAATTCGCAATTGTAGAGGTTGCAAGAAGGAAATACTAGGGCATTTCAGCACACTTCATTCCTGGTATGGTTTTTCTTTTTTTAGATGTAGCGACATTTTTCTTTCATTACTATTACACAGATAGGCAAAAAGAACAAACCTCTACAAGTTTATAAGTGGACTCAAGTATTAACTAAGAAGGATTCTATATATAGCTTTAATAGCTAGTTTTTGGGCCCATCCATTGAGTTACTTTGTGGTAGTTGTGATCAAGTACCTCGTGACCTGAGAGATGTCATTGTTTCAGAGGAGAAGGGCGACATATTTTTGCTCACTCAAGGCATGGTTGTTCGAATTTTTGGATATATAGGTAAACCTTTTTTGTTGCCTTATTTTACCACTGCACACATTTTTGCTATGGAATTTGTGTGCCAGATGAATTATATTAATAATATATACAACTTTGAATGAGGGAAGAAGACAAACTATACTATGCCTCTGAAGTTCGAGAGTATAAAAGTGAACCAGGTTGGGCAAAATCATTTTTTGACGGTGGCGCTTCAAGACCTGGGACTAATTGAGTTGTCACAATGTTGGCGGTATGATTCACTTGGAAAAAAATTGGCGTTTATTAAGGCAAAGACCTTTCATTGTTGCACGCGCCTCGATATTCAAAAGCATTGAAACAATTTTGATGGGCTAGACATGAACTAGCATGTGGAAAAAATGTCCTCCCTTCCTCCATGGCATGATTATTATGAGTAGGAAGCGGAGTATAATCCAGGAAAGAATAAAATGCATATTCCTCCTCCAGGCCTATTTGGGACTGTTCAAGAGGCAAATCCTCGTTGGAAGGAGGAGAAAATTATGAACTAGTGGGTAATGTGAATTCATCGAAGGAAGACCCATGCTGCTTATGGATTGAATTTTGATACCCAGTTCTCTAAAGTTTATGATAGGTTTGTGGATTCCTATCAACCTGTCACCTTTGCCACCATTTTGCCACAAAGTTTTTAGAAGTCTAAAAGTGGCGAAAGCGAACCTGAGGAGGAGAGTCCTATACTAAAGAAGAAGAGGAAGAAGAAGAACAATCATATGTTTTTCAAATGCAGACTCAAAGAGCGAAGCACCCTCCGAAAGAGGTTCCCTTGCCTAAGCAACAAAAATAGCCGGTGGCGCCTCCTTTTCCTAGAGCAGCTAAGCGGCCCCGAACTGGCACGACCACTACTTTAACTATTACAAAACCCATGTCTTTGGGTACTACGATTCCTATTACATCGAGTTCTACAGTTGCTTCTATACCAACAACAAACCTTACCCTCAATGGTGAGTTCCCTACATCAGTAGCGCAAATATTTTTGATGGTGCAGCAAGAGGAGCAACTTTTGGAAGATTCTCATGTTGAGATTCTGGATGAATAAGTAGCCCTAAATATTGGCAAATAGGAGGTAGAGCAAGGAAAGGAGGTAGTTGCACAACCTCCTACATCCATACAACTAGTGGCGCTTGCACCCCAAGGTATGTCATCTCTTCCTTCTTCTTACCTTTCCCTCATTAGGCATGCAGTGATTTCTTCTTCGGTCCCATCAGTTTCATTTTTGTCCCCTTCATTTTCTACCTTCCCACCCTTCGTTCTTCCTTTTGTTTCTCTTTCTATGGTTCTCTATTTTTTCTTTTGCTACTTCCATTTTTGAAATCACTGTTGTTCCTTTCATTCCCGCTTCCTCGTCCTCCATTTCTTTTAGTTCTTATGCATCAAGGACTGATAATTTTTTGCGTCCCCTTCCCTTGGTTGTCACTTCTTCCACCATTGTGGTTATTATTACGCAAGCTTCATCTAGGCTTAGTGTAACCATGGTTACATATATGTCCTTCTTTTCATCCACTCTTTCCCTCTCTTCCACCATCCCTATTTTCATTCCTCCACTTCAATCTGTGTCGTTCGTGTCCACTGGGCCCAGTCCCTCAAAATTTTTTGTTCCATTTAACCCATTTTTGGAGTTGTATACTATTCCAAACATGCAGGTGGCTCATAAGCAGCCGAATGTTGAAAAACTAAATCCGGCGCACTTGAGCTCCTCTCAATGGTTGAAGAGTATGCGATGGAAAGAATATTTAGCACCAGCACGGTCGATCAAGAAGGTGGCATTTGATCTAATTGCCAAGGAGGCTCATGTGACAACATTCACTCTGATGGTTCAGAAGCCTCAAGGTGAGTTGCAGCTTGAGGAATATATTTCTGAGACTATAACTGAAGATCTGACGCGGATTGATACCATTGAAAAAATGGGCAATATCCAAGTAGATATGATATCCTTGTATTTGCATGGGGAGCATTATAAAGAAAAATATTTCAAGCTGCAAGATAGGGTACTTGACCTGGAGAGCGCACTCGCTAAGAGTAAGGCAACAGAAGAAAAAATGGCCACTAAAAAGGAATATTTTCACAATCAAGTCAAGGTGCACTTAAAGGAGCATGATGTCACTTGAATTGAGATGCATAACCTTCAGCAACAGGTCAAAGAACTCATTGAGTGGGCTACATGAGATTGATTTTGCAAAGTTCATGGTATGTAATTAAGCTAATGAAATGTTGACCAAGTTACGAAATAATTATAAAGGATATTCCAAATTAAAGTTGGCAATACTACAAACTCATAGAAAAATATTTGAGAAATTGAAAATAGAATATTTTGAAGATATTGCAAAGTTTTTACTTCGAGTTGATGAGATTACTAACACCATGAGAGGCCTAGGATTTGAGATGAAAGAATCAGAAGTTACTCAAAAGGTTTTGAGATCTCTTCCCATGAAGTATGATGCAAATTTTTCAACAATAGAAGAAACAATGGATATCAACAAGCTAAAAATGGAAGAACTACAAGGAACTCTCATAGCTTATGAGATGAGGGTGAGTAAGCATCAGGTTCCAATTAAAGAAATTGCATTCAAGGCTTCAGAGAAAAAAAATGGAAAGTTCTAGAGACAGATAAAGATTCAGATAATGATGAAAAAGCTAACTTCATCAAAAGGAAAAAGACTTAAGAAATTACAAGGATATGAAGAAAGTCAAATTCTACAAGTGTGGAGATTTTGGTCACTATGCACACAAGTGTCCACATTAAGAAAATAGTGATGATGAAAAATAGGGTCACTAAAGAAAAGAAAATGGAAAGCATAAGCATGACAAAGATAACAAATACAAGCAAAGCAGGTATGAGAAGAAGAAAAGTTTTTATAAGACCAAGAAAACTTTCTACATTGTAGAAGCAAGTGATAGTTCAGATCACAATGATAGAAACAAGTCAGAAGATGAAAAAGAAGAACATATATTCCTAGGAATAGAAGATGAAAGAGAACAGTGCTTTGTGTGTGGTCAAAGAGATCACAGATCAGGATAATTCAATGGATTCAGTGATAGTGAAGATGAGATGATACATCAAGGAAACAAACATGGTCAAAGAAATCATGAGAGTTTGTTTGCTATAGAAGATTATAATGATCTTAGTGACAATGAATATGAAGAAGGGTTTTTTCTATGGGATAAAAGAAGTAGAAGAAGAACATTCACTCCAAACAGAAGAAGTTAGATAAGAGAATAGTGTAAGAAATACAAATGTCTCAGTTGATCTAAAGGAAGACTTCAATGAGATCCATGAGCAACTACAAGAGGTTAAGGAGAATCTAAAAGAATTTAAATGTTCCTTACTTGAGAAGTTTGATCCATCACATGACTCAAAAGGAAAGGAAGTTCTACAAAATGAAAGCAAGGAAGCACCTAAGTGTTATGAAGAAAGTTTCAAAGTTCCTATGGCTCCAAACATTCAGTTTGGATATTGTTTTGAGATAGATGAATCAAGTTCAAAAGGAAAATAAATTCTTGAAGAGGAAAGCAAGGAAGAAACTAAGGAAGAGGATTTAGATACTACAAAGAAGGTTCAAGGATGCAATGCACAAGTTGAAAATGATCACAAGGATAATGGTCAAGAAAAGTATGAGGAACCAACACATGAACAAAGGGATTTTCAAGGACATTATTTTTCTTGTAATGGATTTGGACATAGGGCTATACACTGCAGGGACTATGGATAAAAGAAATTTGATTTTACGATAAGGAACTTCAAAGGAAGAAGGTATGGTTTTTAGGTACATTGCTTCTTATGCAACATGATTGGTCATAGAGATTTTTAGTGCAAAGAAAATGAGCAACATGGTTTTGGTTTTAGAGCTACACAAATAAGAAGTCATGGTCATAATGGTCATGAAAACAGAAATTCACAATACAGGGTTAAGGAAAGGAATGGATATGAAAATTATTTCAAGAAAGAATTCAGGACATGGGCACCATCCAAAGGCTACAATATCAAGTGTGTTTTTTTTTAAAGCTAAAAACCCCTTGTGGGGCCACCTTGGTCTGAGAGACCACAAACAAGAGGTTCTACACCATCAAAGTCACCCGAGAGTCACACCCGACCATGCCTGCACCAACATTATCAATTGGATTTTGGATACCCAATTCAAATTTTTGGTAGGGTGGAGATTTGAACCTGGGACCTCCCTTGGAGGATTGCCCTCTCCTCTCCAACTCACCTACAACACTTGGGTTATCAAGTGTGTTAATTGCAATAACTTTGGACATATTGCAAAATGGTGTAGGACTCAATTCCAAACAAGTTCAAGGCAAGAAGGTCAAATAGGTTCAAGGCAAGAAGTTCAAACAGGTTCAAGACAAGAAGATCAAGTAATTCATCAAGAGAAGGATATCAGAAAAATATGGAAGGAAGTTGATAGAGGAAAGAAACAATGTAATATGGGAGTAAAAGTACTCCCACCTCAAGAGAGAAGGTGGTGAGGAGGATAAGCTTACGAGTCATATATTTTAGCCCCATAGGTGTCCCTTTTGCCATTGATGTCAAAGGGGAGATATTTGAGTAAGGGGGAGAGCATTGAGTTAGGGGGAGCAGCCTCCAAAGAGAGCATTGATTTAGGGGGAGCAACCTCCATAGAGAGTATTGCGTCAGGGGGAGCAGCTTTGATTCTTAGAGATGGTTTTTGCAGTGATTGTGGTAATTTGCATTAGAGGTGTTACCATCAATGAAAAAGAGGGATATTGTCGGCAATTTGAGTTATTTTATGTTGTCATTGATGTCACATGGATCACATTGAGTTTTGGTGATAATCATTTATGATATTTTGGAAAACATGAAAACCAAGGCAAGAAAAATAAAAGGTTTTATTTAAAACTATGGATGGCATATTTGAAATGGGTTTTTATTAAAACCTAGGTTGGCTTTTCGTTTTATCAAAAAAGGTGCCCCGATGATGGAGATATTTAATTTTAAATATTTAGTTTAAATTTTAAATTTTTTAAAATTTAAATTTAAATTTAAAATTAAAAATAAAGTTTAGCGTCGACGTTGAAAGAAAGGAGGAGGCATAAATTAAAATTTAATTTATAGCGCCGACTTTAAAAAGAAAGGAGGAAGGCATATATATGCCACCAAACATTCGATTAATTCCCTAAGTCCTCGATCTCATTTTTGCATTTCGAATGGTAAAAAGGCCTACGCATTATGTGTCGAAGTGTGTGTGAAAAAGGTTTTAAAGGCCCACATTTTTGCATTCGTTGAAGAGATAATCATGGAGTAAAGCTAAACATATAGGCCTCTTTGGCCTAGTGGTTTGTGCACCATGTGTGAAGCAGAAAGTCTTGCGTTCGATTCTTGCCGAAGGTGTTTTGTTGTGTTGAAACGCGTGAAGCACGTTTGCATTTTTTGAAGGGCGCAAAATATTGGGGTTTAAGTTTTTGGTTCATGCTCCTCTTGAGCATGTGAGGGTGTGTGGCCGAATGGCGGTTTGGCCGCAGTTAAGGCACTGAGTAAGGAGGTGTCAAGAGATTGAATCTCATCAGGGACAAAGGCAAGTTATTTTTTTTTATTTTTTCTAAAGTTGCATTAGGAGAAATAAGGGGTGTGATGCACTTTAAGAAAAAGAGATATTTTTGGTGATTTATTTTTTATAAGTATATCATATTATATATCATTGGAAATATTATTTCAAGGGCTATTTGATTAACTTGCTTAGAGGGAGAAATAAGGTGTATGTAAAGAGATATTTCTATTTTTGTAAAGGGGTTCAAAAGTGAAGGTTGTTTTGTTCTTTTTCAAAGGTGATTAATTCTTTCATGAGGGGACATGATGTATTTTATTGAGTAGGAGTAATAAGGTGTTATTGAGATATTATTTTGATTGTTGTGTTATTACTCAAGACCTCTAACCCTTGTTAATATTGGAAAAAGAAAATGTGTTGAGTGTGGTAGATTTCCAAAGAGGTTTCTTCATCTTCATAAAAGGTATGGGCACATTCTCCTATTGATTGATTATGGTGGTTGATTTTTGAAATATCATTGGAGTGAAAAGGATTGTGTGGTTTCCTTTTAGAAAGTGGTTGGTTGAATGCTTCAAGGTTTTCTAGTTTGAAAGTTGTGCTTAAACCTTGTTTTATAAGCATAGTTGTTGAAGCCCATTGGTTATGCAAAAAAATTGAAAAGAACATGAGTATCATTGTTATGTGAGATTGTGGTTAAGCATTTTTGGAAATATTTGAGTTTGTTGATACATGTTTGGACTAGGGTTTTATGAGAAAGAGTTATCCCTTGTGGTGATTGGTTGAGTTGAGTTGATTGAGCCTAGTCAAGTGATTGTATGTAGTGATTGTTCAAGTTCCATGAAACAAACTATTCTATAATTCTGATTTGAGTTGAGAACATATTGAGTCTCTAACAATTCTCTTTATGCTTCTATAATATTTGAGTTGAGTTGAGATTGATTTGAGTTTGGTTGAGATTGACTTGAGTTGAGTTGAGATTGACTTGAGTTGAGTTGATATTGATTTGAGTTGAGATCATTGTGGATCATTATTGTCATCCATTTTAGAGTGCATTTCCATTCATTTTTGAGTTCATATTTGAGCCTTGCCTTCATAGATTTGTGGATGAGATTTGAGTACTACTTGAGTATGATTGATTGAGCCTTTGAGAAGCCTTTTGGGATAGATTTTTGGATAGAGTTGTGGCAATTTTTGTGCATGATTGATTGAGCCTTTGAGAAGCCTTTTGGGATAGATTTATGGATAGAGTTGTGGTAGTTTTTGTGCATGATTGATTGAGCCTTTGAGAAGGCCTTTGGGATAGATTTTTGGATATATTTGTGGCAGTTTTTATGCATGATTGATTTAGCCTTGAGAAGGATTTTGGGATAGATTTTGTGGATAGTTTTGGGATAGATTTTGTGGACAGTTTTGGGATAGATTTTGTGGATAGTTTTGGGATATATTTGTGGATAGATTTGGGACAGATTTGAACAAGTTCTTGGTGAGCTTGTTGAGCAATTTTTATGAGGTTTTGAGTGAGCCTATTGAGCAGAGTTGAGCAAGTTCTTGGTGAGCTTGCTAGAGCAGATTTGAACAAGTTTTGAGTGAGCTTGTTAGAGTAGAGTTGAGAAAGTTCTTGGTGAGCTTGCTAGAGCAAATTTTGAGCAAATTCTTGGTGAGATTGCTAGAGCAGATTTTGGGCAATTTCTTGGTGATCTTTCTAAAGTAGATTTTTGGCAAGTTCTTGGTGAGATTGCTGGAGCAGATCAATGGATTTCTTACCTAAGAAGATCAAGATTTCCTGGCTGAGCAGATCAGGATTGTCTAGATAAGTAGATCAGTGGAGTGCCTAGTTGAGCAGATCAATGGATTGCCTACCTGAGCATATCATGATTTCCTAGCTGAGCAGATCAATGGATTTCCTACCTGAGTAGATCAGTGGATTGCCTAGCTTTGAGCAGATAAAAGTAATCATTGTATTGGATAAGGAACCTTATTTCTATGTGAAATATTATAAGGATATTATCTTGTGGAGTACCCCACATTGGGGAACCACGTTAAATATTATGTCTCAATTGTGTGTGGTTACTTGTGCTCTTGCTTAATATTGCTATCTAAGCTATTTAAGCACATTGCTATATTTGGTTATTGCAATTAAGGACATTAATTGATATTGGTTTGAAATAAAGTAAAAAGTGGGCACTATACTATTTACCCCCCTCTCAGTATAAGCTTGTGTTCTTCAATTCCATCATTAACATGAATTCATATTAGTTATTCCACCATTAACATGGCCTCATATTAGCCATTCCACCATTAACATGGTTTTAACAACCATTCCACCATTAACATGGCTTCATCTCAACCATTCCATCATTAACATGGCTACACAACAACCATTCCATAATAACATGGCTACACAACAACCATTCCACATTAACATGGTTGCACAATAGCCATTCCACATTAACATGGCTTCATATTAGCCATTCCATAATTAACATGACTTCATATTAACCATTCCACCATTAACATGGCTTCAACAACCATTACATCATTAACATGGCTCCACATCTGCCATTTCCACATTCACATGGCTGTACAAAAGCCGTTCCATAATTAAAATGGTTCCATACCATTCTCTCTTTCTGTTGAGGCAAAAATAAAACTCATCATTTGTATTTTCAAAATTACTCCATCATTCATTACCATGACATCTTCACATCCACCATTACATTTCCACAATCAGTTCATCACAATCACATTCACTTTCATCCATAATCATTTCATTCTCCAAATTAAAATCCTCTTCTCTATTAGGGTAAAAATAGAACCAATCCTTGGATTAATCTAAAAATCCTTGAATTACATTCCCATTATTTTATCATCTTGTATTTTTACATGTTGGTTTTTTGCCTTATAAGCTTGCTAGGCTAGGGGAGTAAATAATTCAAAACATTTGAACACCACTCCCCTCGAGAGTAGTCTATGCTTAATGATATTTATATATGTATACATAGCCAATACACATTGAATTTCATATATGCATATCACACATTACATTGCTTAAACTCACTGCATCCACAACCACACATTTGCATTACACACATTCCATTTCACAAATTGTATTTCATACATTGCATTCACATCCACATTTCATATTTCATATTAAGGATCATTTATTTAGTTTAGATATTAATTGGTCCAATAAAGTCATGTTGCCTTAATCAGGGGCACCTTCAAAACATCACCCATTTCATTGTGCCACTCCATAAAGCCAAATTGCCATTCACACAAGCCACATTTTCATAAAATTCCTAAGTGTTTTCGGTCACTCAACCACTCCTAGTGTTTTAAGAAAATTTTAAAATACATGTCGAGTTTTTTAGGTCCATTACACATCTTCATTAATAAAATCTTGAGTTTTGGAAAGTGACTCCAAAACATTCTTGAACTAAACACAATTTCATATCTTAAAAACATATTGTGTCAAAGAGAGATAACACCATCCTTGGTATGAAACTCAAAGTAAAAAGGGTCATCCTTGCTAGTCCCATCATGCAACATAGTCCACCAAAATAGTGGTTTTCACCACTATCACAAAATATAAAAATAAAAGAAAGAGTAGGGAAAAATCCCTAACAAAAACTCTAAATATTTGACATCACACACCACTGATCATTGGATTGTAAGGATCATACTACATTTTTAGACAGATGATTAAGTAGTCATCCCAAAAACTTAAGAGATAAAAAACACAAATCATGGACTATGGAGTTAGCCTCTGCTAAAGCTATAGATGCTTGATTGATAGTGGATTATGTTCATGCGTGGTGACGCATCTTTTTTAAAGAGACCTCTGATTGCACATAAGAACAAGCTAACTTCTTGGTCTTCATCCATAATAGGTCACACCCAATTTACTCAAGATGAGTTAATGAACTCACTTGCACACACATTGGTTCTTTATTACCTTGAGTCATTACCATGCTCATGATTCGGTAAATTTATTCACTGTACACACATTTGGTCCTAGAAGGATTAGGCAGTTTTAGTGAGTTTTTTTGATGCCACTGGTATGTCTGAGTCTCTATAAAATAGTCGATTTTACATATCAGCATCCATATCTTCTTCCATATCAACATCCATATCTTCTTCCATGTCAAACTCCATACCACCAAGTTTGGTGCCCCTGATTAAACAACAAAGCTAGAATATGACCAAGCAAAGTCTAAACTATGAATGATCATTAGAACATTTGCATTCCATAACTTGCATTAATCATCCATAATACATTACCACTTGCATTAATCATCCATATACACTTGCATTCCACAAAAGCACTCACACATAAGCATAACACAAAATTAAAAGCCATGTATATATATATATGTATAACTCACATATGCAAAGATTACTAGAAAGTTCAAACAACATCACAACTTGGGGGTGTTCAAGGTATCACACCTTCCCCCTAATAAAGAAAACAAGCATCACAACTTGGGGGTGTTCAAGGTATCACACATTCCCCCCAATCAAGCAAACATCACAACTTTGGGGTGCTCAAGGTATCACACCTTCCCCCACCAATTCAATAAATAATTCAATCATACATACACATCACATCATCAACATATCAATTTCTAGGTTCAAAATATTATGTTCTTTTATCAAAGGTTGCACCCTTTACCTCACATTCACATCATCCACATCCATTGCTAGGTTCAAAATATTGCGTTCTTTTGTCAAAGGTTGCACCCTTTACCTTGCATTCACATCATCCACATCCATTTCTAGGTTCAAAATATTACATTCTTTTGTCAAAGGTTGTGCCCTTTGCCTTGTATTCATTCCCTGTCAAAAATCCCTTCATATGTTAGGGAAAAAATAGACACATTCATCACATTTTCCTCATTTCCAAAACCCCTTCATCTGTTAGGACAAAGAACAAACACATTAATTGCATTTCCCTATTTCATAAAACCCCTTTATCTGTTAGGGCAAAGAAAAAACACATTAATTGCATTTTTCCATTTCATAAACCCATTTATCTATTAGGGCAAAGAATAAACAGAATCATTGCATTTTTCCCATTTCAAAAACCGCTTCATATGTTAGGGCAAATAATAGACACAATCATTTCATCGCATTTTTTCCCACTTCAAAAATCCTTTCATCTATTGGGGAAAAGAACAAACATGATAATTTTATCGTATTTTTTCCCATTTCACACCCTTCATCTTTTAGGGAAAAAATAGACACATTCATTGTATTTTTCCCATTTCAAAACCCCTTCATCTATTGGGTCAAATAACAGACACAAGTACAAGTGAACCTTGTATTTAGCGGTTTATCCTAGTCACCTAGTGGTTGTAATGATTGGTTATCCATACAATATGGTAGGATGGGTAGATCACCATAAGGACACTTGCATTATCAAAATCCCTTCATCTATTGGGGCAAAGAATAGACACAATCATTGCATTGCATTTTCTTGTCAAAAAACCCTTCATTTGTTGGGGCAAATAACAGACACAATCATTGCATTTTCTATAATTCATCATATTTTATCCATTTCATAAATCCCTTCATATATTAGGGTAAATAATGGATACAATCATTACATTTCCTATTTCAAAAAAACCTTCATCTGTTGGGGTAAAAATAGACACATTTTTCATCATATTTTTTTGTAAAAATTCCTTCATCTGTTGGGGCAAAAATAGACACATTTTTTCATATTTTTAACACACCCCTTCATCTATTAGGACAAAGAATAGCCACATCATTTCATCGTGTTTTTAACCATTTCAAAAAACCCTTCATGCATTGGAGCAAAGAACAGACACAATTATTTCATCACATTTTTCTCATTTCAAAAACCCTTCATCTGTTGGGATAAAGAACAAACACAAGTACAAGTGAACCTTGTATTTAGTGGTTTATCCTATTTAACCTGGCGGTTGCAATGACTAGTTATCCATGCAATCTGGTAGGATGGGTAAATCACCATAAGGATACTTACATCATCAAAAAACCCTTCATCTATTGGACCAAAGATAGACTTAGTCACTTGAATCCATATATTCAAAAATCTAGCTTACCTCCACAAAATCACTCCACATTGCATCCATCAACACATTTCTCATCATCACATCCTCATGTCATCATCAAATCCATCAACAATTGCATTTATATTCAAAATTTGCCAAGTTCACCTACAATTTCAAGTGAACCTCTTATCTAGTGTTTTATTCTATCTCCTTGGTGATTGCAATAATTTACGTCCATGAAATTTGGTAAGATGAATAAATCACCATAAGGATACTTGGCCATTTTCATCATTCACTATCTCCTTGTTCAAAAATAAAATCACTTTTGGTACTTCATCTTTAGAGTGAGACTATGCCAAGACCAATTTGCTCAAAAAGTTGTCATTGATGGCCTTGTTCGTGGGGCTTGAAACATGTACAAAATCATAACTTTTCATCATATCCTTTTACACCAGTCTCCGAGGATGTAGGTCGAGTAAAGTGATTGAGCAACTATTTAGAGATTCTATGTAAGAATTGCTGCAATCATGAGTGGCCCCGAGGATAGACTATTTTATTTTCTTTTTGCATTTGCATACTTGTATTTCAATGATGTCAAAAGGCACATTCTTCAACAACATCGAATCACCACAAATTTAGGATAACCACACTTTGTTTTTGACTTTCCCACAATGGGATACATCTTACACGATCATGGCATCTACACTTGGCAATAATCCCTTCATTTGTTGGGGCAAAAATAGACACATTCTCCATAACACATTTTCATAAAACCCTTCATATGTTGGAGTAAAAATAGACGCTTCATATCATATTTTCACCAATCCCCTTCCTATCGTTGGGGTAAAAATGGTATCACATTTGCATCATTCATTTACATAGATTTTTCAATTGGCTCGTGAGATTCATCCGCAAACTCATTCGCCAATTGAGGGGGTAAGCTATGCAAAAATCCAAATTCTTTTATTCTTTTATCTCCAAGCTTGTGTTCCACATCCCAAGAAAAGTTGCTTCTGCATCTAGCCAAAACAAGTGTCTCATGTTTTTGCATTGCATTGTGTTTTATGCAACACAATACAAAAAAGGGCATCTATAGACACCAAAACCTAGCCACTTGTCCTCCATCTTGAATTTCCTACCATTTCCACCATTTATTTACATATATTTTATATATATAATATTAATATTATATATATTTAATAAATGTATATTTGTATAAGTGAATTAATCCTATCCATCCAATTTCACTTAATCCTATCCATTCATCCAAATCAATCCATGCAACCACCTACATTTAATATCCAACCCCCGATGTGATTTTATCTTATCCACACGATTAGTGTCATTGAAACCCTAAATATGCCATAGGTTGGATTATTAATAGAAGCCATTTTGATGGCTCAACCCCTAAATCAAAATTTTCCCTAAATCCCTGAGTTTTCAAAGCAATCCTTGAATCCTAAGCCATGAATTCCCCAAACATTTCTTGAATTTACTAGAGTATCCAAGTGCTCTTCCATCCCATTCTCACTTTCCATAGCCCCCTCATCAATTGTCACCTCCCTCGCTCAGCCAGATTTGCTTCTACATGCTCCCTCCTCAACCATTGAACACCTTCGGGTGATTCCTATCACTCTCGAGTGCATCTGGGTGCTTCCTTCCCCACTACCAAGCATATTTGAGCACCCTCCACCATCACCAAAAATCCACAGGCATTTCTTGCAACCACCAAGTATTTGTAGGCATTTTACGTCAGAGATCCTAAAGTTCCCCTAGCCTCTAGGTGATGCTAGGGCATCGCAACATCAATTCACTACAAAAAGCTACATAAAATTAGAAGACAAAAAGTATGTAAGGTAAATCAAGTGTTTATTATTTTATTTACATGTATTTTCAGTTATGTTCATGTTATTAACAAAAAATAGTTAGGGTTTTATCATTTCTTATAGAGGACCTCACATTGTGGAGCCCTCATAGATGCTACTACCTTATTTTTATTTTAGTGTGTGCAGATCTGGAAGTGTGACATTAGCATTGGATAACTACTTAAGCTGGAGTGGCCTAGCATCAGATAACTAAATTCCCACTCACTTTTTTTGGGAGCAAGGACGCGCCTAAAGACACCACCAACCTTGTTTGCTAGGGTTTCGAGAACCCTAGCCATTGTAAATATGTATCAAAAGTATTCAAAGATCCACATTGTAATAATGGAGTTTTTAGGCTCCCCCCATTAATATAAGATCATCTATTGTGCAATTCTGGGTTCTTTGTGTTTAATTTATTTAGCATTTTTTGGTGTTGTATTTTTGTCTCTTCAGATAGAATAGACATGGAATTATTTAGGAAATGGTGGGTTGTATACATTTCCAAAACAAATTAAATCAATGACATCTAGATTAAAAGAATGGACAAAGAACATTGTCAAAAAAAAATTTGAGAAGAAAGAAGAACTAAAAGAGAAAATTTCAAATTTCTAAAAATTGAGCACAATAATCCAAGCTCAAAGGAAAGGAAGTTTCTTAGTGAATATCATAATCTTGTGAGAAGAAAGAAAAATTTTGGAGATTAAAATTGAGAGAGAGAGTTGGTTATAAGGAGATAAAAACATAGGTTTTTCATATGATGGTAATAATACTGAGATCAACATACAAAATTAGTAGAATTAAATCAATAGGAGTTTAGATTGAAAACCAAAACAAAATCAAAGAGGAGGCAAGACTTTTTTACTAGAATATTCTAGGATCATAGGAGATTGAAGTTCTTAATGGTAAACTACTAGAAGTACCTTTAGTTTTAATAGATGAATACAATAGCAAACTTATGGAGTCTCTTACACTAGAAGAAGTTCATTAAACTATTTTCTCTTTTGATAAGGATAAATCCCCAGGTCCAAATGAACTCTTCTCAATATTCTATGAACATAACTAGGAAATAGTGAAGGATTCTTTATTGGTGGCAGTGGAATAGTCTAGGGAAAAACAATACATATCTTACATAACAAATGCAACATATCTTACCATGCTTCTAAAAAATAAGGATGCATAATCGTTTGATTCATTTAGACTTGTAATCCTATGCAATACGTCTTATAAAATAGTCTCTAAAGTGATCGTAAATTGGTTAAGACCACTATTAGATGAAATTATTTCGAAAGAGCAAGGATAATTTGTTAAAGATAGATAGATCTATATGGGATCATAGTAACTCATGAGGTGATGCATTCAACAACTTATAGAAAAGAGAGCAATGATCTTAAAACTTGATATGAACAAATCCTATGATAGGGTCAAATGGGATTTTCTTTTGCATTACTAAAAAAAATTGGATTTAGAAAGAAATTAGTCAGATGGATTAAAGCTTGTATCTCTACAATATCACATTCAATGTTAGTCAATGGGCTAATAACAAAATTAGTTAACTCCAAGAGGGGTGTTAGACAAGGAGATCCTCTATCACCATATCTATTCATTATTATGGCAAAGGTATTGGGAAGGAACTTGAAGAAGGCATACAAATATGGGCTAATAAGTGGACTTAAGGCTAGTAATAACATATACAACATCACCCATTAAAATTTTGTAGATGATACAACCTTTTTTTGGGAGGGTAGGAAAAAATTAGGACACAACTTTGAAGAACTTATTAAAGGAATATGAAAGAGCATTAGGGTAGAAATTTAATAGGACAAAATTCAAATTTTACTTCTTAAACACTCTAGCTAGAATCAAAACAAGGATATGTAAGTTACTTCAAATGAAGGAGGCACATTTGCAAGCAACATATCTAGGTATGTCCTTATTTGAGGGGAGAATGAGGACAAAATTATGAAATTTAGTTATAAGTGAAGTTTCGAATGAACTACTAACATGGAAAGGTTGATGGTTATCATTAACACGAATAGTGGAGCTAATTAAACCAGTCTTACAAGCCATCCCAACATATTATATGGCCTTGTATATTATGTCAAAATATGTAGAAAAAAAATTAAATTTAAATTATGTGGTCATTTTTATGGTCAAGATTATATGATAGAAGGAAATTTCCTTTGGTAGAATAGACCAAGGTGTGTGATGATAAAACTAGAGGAGGTCTCAATTTAAGAGTTCTTATGGATGCAAACTTAGCTTCAAGGAGAAAATTAATTTGAAGAGTGTACAAAGAGACTGAAATAAAATAGGCAAGAATTATTCCAAGTACATTGAGCTCAATGACCCAAGCTTAATATTTACAACATTCTCACTACCAAATGGTTCTACAGTATGGAATGATTTAAAAAAATTATTGATCTAGTGATTGAAGGTCTAAGATGGGTGGTGGTAACTAGAGAAAAAATTTTGTTTGGATGGATACTTGGTGTGATAAAAAAACCATTCAATCTAAATCCAATTTTGTAACCATGGATGAGATTACTTCAAGATAAATATGGTGATAGGGTTTCAAACATTATGTACAAGGATCAAGAAGGAAGATACAATTGGAAAGAAGAGTTTTTATAAGTATACCAAACATTGTTGCTAGGACACCCTTGAGCAAACATATAAAAACAATGATTATTTTGAGGGGAGCCAAGGATAAGTTGATTTATGAGTTAAATAGATCAAGATAACACACAAAAATAAATGGATATAATGTAAAGCACCAACAAATAAGAATATCACAAGAATATGGATAGACATTTGAGATATCCCGAGCATTCAAAAAGTCAAAATATTTTATGGCTAGTAGGTCATAGGAAAATTTTACCTTAGGATAACCTAATAAAAATAGGTTCATAGCCCCTCACAATGTGTTATATGTAAAAATGAGGAGGAGAGTATAGACCATCTTTTGGGATAATATTCATAGTCTAAGAACTATGGCAATGAATTTTTAATATGTTTGGTAAATGCATGGTGATGAATGGAAATATTGAAGAATAATTAAAACAATGACAAAGTACTTTTATAATTGAGGTGTTATAGATAATCTAAGATACTTCAAAAGATACAATACTTTGAATTGTATGGTTGGAAATAAACAAAATAATATTTAGTGGAAATGAAAGTAGTATAGAGGTAATTAAAATAAATATTTGTTTAGCCATAGAGGATTCTAGACCAACCCTAGAAACCCATCTAATCCCTAATATTGAATCAAAGAGCCTTGATAGATGGAGTCAATTCATAAAATGGAATTATGATGTTGGGCATAGGAAAAACAAAAGGAAGGCAAAGGCTCCATGGAACATACAAGAGAGCATTATGGAAATACAAGACCTTATAGATTATGAATAAATGAGGTTTACACATACGTTAAGGGAAGAGAAAAAATGTGCAGATAGACTAGCCAATAGAGGGGTTTTCATAGAGGATTGTAAAGTTAAATTCTCTTTTCCATGGTTAGAGAGGAGTAAATTTAATTGAAGCTAAGAAAATGTTGACTATTTGAATCAAATAATGGTTGAGGTTTACTGTAATATTTTTCATTGGAATCTATGGTTTAAAAATAATAATATAATTTCTAAAGAATCAATGCTCATGCTTAGAATTATATTATTGCCTCTATTATAGAATGTGTATAGACATGGTGTTCATAATGGGAAGTCTCAATTGCAAAAAAAGAATTGCTAACCTTTTGGTTAGAGGATTTGATACATGCAAGGTCATATGTGATAATGGATTTAATACAAAGGATTTGCATTGATTTGTGGTATGATGGAAATTTCCAAAAGTTGGGTTATACATTTAGAAGTTGTATTTATCAGAATTAATTTTGTTGGTGCTTCTAAAGGAAAATTAGAAAAAGCTAATGGGATTGAGTTTTTTTTAATAATGAAGGTAAAATTCTCCTTACTCAAAATCATATGGAGATTTAACTAATAATTATCTAGAGGCTAGGAACTTATAATAGGGATGAAGATTATCCTTGAAAATTATGGAAATACATTTCCATTGATGGAGATTCACAAAGTATTACTATTGATATAAAGAAACATTGATGTGGAGATTGGATAAAAATATATTTGTTATTTATGTTCATTAGCTATTATTGGAGGCAATATCTTGGAAATGTGAACATATTTGTAGAAAAAAAATATGGTGGTAAATAATTTAGTCAATGTGTAGTGTTGATCTTTGTCTTGGCAATACTAAAATTTTATACACAAAACATTTTTTATCCTAATAATAACATATCAAATATTTGATATAATTTTGAGGAAGATGAAGAATATCTTTCATTAAAAATAATATTAAGAACATCTTTGATCAAAATACAAGCTACATAGGGTTTCATTAACCTAATAATAAATGTAATGTTTTGTGTTTTTATTGGGGTGGCTCTTGTCAAATATACATACATAATTATCAATTTTTTGTAAAAGCACTATGGGATCATGATGTAGTACAAGTGGGATTCATTTCAAATTTTAATCCCATATAACTAATTAAAAAAAGACCAATTAAATCCAATAATTAGTGACTTTATGGGAATATTGAGTCAAGAGCAAGTATAAGCCGAGAGCGAGGAGGAAGTGTGAGCAAGGAAGCGAGAAGTAGAAAGCAAAGTGAGATTAAGAAACAAGTGTAAATTCTTATTCCATATCTTAGGAGAATTTAAAGGATTTATTTGAAGAAAATTTAGGTAACATGGAAAGAAAGTCATTTGTGAAAGTCCTTACTGAAAGTATTAATGGCCAAGTTGGAAGTATGGAAGCCCTAGATAGCAATAGGAGGAAGAATGAATCTATGGCAAACCTTGTCCAGATAGCAAATTCTATACCAAAAGTGATTATCAAGGATGAGATGATTGAGTATAATATAATGGTTCTTAAAACAAGAGGGTTGATATGTAAGTTTCATGTATATTGGCTAGGTTTTTTGAGATTAAAAATTAAATCAAGTGGGACCGGGGATTGAATTCAAATTACACAATGACTTTTCTTCCAAAAGGAATTTTTCTCATTATTTTATCTACTTCAAAACTAGGGATAAAATAATGGATGGAGGCCCATGGTTTAGGGATAAAGTTACATTATATTTAAGACCTTGGAGTGAGAATATTTTTATGGACACATAAACTATTAAAAGGCTTTCAGTATGGATTAAAATTTTTGGACTTATCAATTCAACAATAATGAGGTTTTGAAGAATATTGGTAATACTCTAGGTGAATTCATCCAAGAGAGATCAACTAATAAGGAGAGAAGGCATGTTGTATACACTCGAATATGTGTTTCCATGGATATATTAAAACCTTTACCGTAATCTATTATGATTAAATCTAAATAAAGAGAATGAGATCAACACGTGGATTATAAAACTACTGCATTCCAATGTTGCAAATATCATGAAACTGGGCACATGGTAAGAGACTACAAAGTGCAAATGATGGAGTAAGAATTGGTTTTTTTTTTTGGCATGAGAGTAGCTTCAATTTGAAACAAGGAGATCATATCACATGAGAATCTAGGTCAAATCACTCCTAAGAAAGTGGCTAGATAAATTCCTCTATGTCATCAAATGGCAAAGGCCATTACAGTTCACTCAAATCAGCCATAAGAAGAAAAAATGATATAAGTGATGAGGAAGTACAATGTGCAAGTTAAAATATAAAAGGATCTTAAATGTGCAAAGGAAGATAGGAAGGAAAATTTTAAAGCAAAGAAATATGAGGAGGCAAATTTTAAAGCAAATGAGGTGAAGGAGGTCACGCTTAATCTTGTTAAATCACCTTTATTATCCTAAAGTAGCTTAAAATATTCTCCTTACAATAAAAATGAAATTAGGATAGAGTTTATTCATTGCACTTTAGGGTTTCAAGAGCAATATAGTAAATAAAATCTTATGGAGGATATCCAAGGAAATTTAGGGTTTTTAGGCCAACATAAGTAATGACTATGGAGGATCATCTATGCAGTTTAGAGTTTTTAGGGCAACATAAAGAAAAAATTCTAATGAGGCTATTCCTTGTACTTTTGACTCTTTATGTTACATTTTGATAATGTGAGGTATGGAAGAATGCAATCACAAGATGCAAAATATGAAGAAATGTAAGATGCTAAAATATGATATTAATAGAAAATGATGAAAATGATACAATGCAGTATGGAGGAAATGAACACTTCAAAATTGATTCTAAAGAACTACATTGTACTTCCTCACCGATCTATATGGTGATCTACCCATTATACCTACTACTACCTTCAACGATATATAACCACTCACTATTGTTGAGTGGTAATTTTACCCAAGTGCAAAACCGCACTCACAGTTAGGATTTTTATTAGAAAACCCTCTCTTGCAAATAAATAAACATTTCTCCAAGGTTCCTTTTACTTTAATGTGTGCATGTATGTTTGTCAAATGAGTGCATGGAATACCTTAGTGCTCTACAAAATAACTGTTAACAAGGGGCTTGTGTTGGGGTTACTTTATTATGCTATGCTATTGTTGTTCATAAAACTTGAAAGAAGAATAAATGTGATTGGCCCTCATATGACCACGATGTAGAAGTGAAATTATTTTTTATCTTGAAATGTTTTAGCTATATTTTTATCTTTCTTTGTTAGGCAACTTTAACCAATTCTATCCTTTATTAAATCCTGCTTTGAGCATGAAATGAAAGATTAGAATCTACCTCTAAACTGTGAATCTGAAAATTGATGTGTGGATTAATTTTTATGCTACCTTGGGCATGGAAGAAAATTAATGTAAATGAACAACTTTGAAATGTAATAGCCTTTGAACTACCTTATAAATTAGCCTCCCTTTGATGAAATGGTAACTTTCATAAAGGGAAATTAATCTATAACTTTAAATGCAATGGCCTTGAAAATGCCATATAAATTATTCTCCTTGATGAAATAGTGATTTTCATAAAGAGAAAGTAATTTATTACTTTAAAGAACAAAAACATAAAAGTTTGAAAATATAAAAGTGTGAGCTCATGCAAAACTGAAACTGCAAAATCCATGTTAAAAATTGTAAAATTTAAATAATTTTGGAATTTTACATTTATCTTAAAACAAATTCGAACTTGCTTTAAATTAAATTTTAAAGCTTATTCTCTGAATCTATGCTTCTGTTTTTGGATTTTTTTTATTTTTTATTTTTTTATTTTTTATTTTGAAACAATTAAGAAAAATGAAAAAGACAAGGTTAGAGAAATAAAATAAATAAAATGAAACTGAAATAACATAAAATGCTGCAACTCAGAATCTTCCATAGATCCTACAAATGTTAGTATCCTACAGAAAAACCAACATTAAGGTGATCCGAATTCATGCAATCTAGCCTATAATGTGGTGCAATCTCCTAAGGATAAAGTGCAATACAATAAAAATGACATACAAGTAACCATTAACATGCATAAACTTACTGTGATTTCAATGTATTAGCATAAAATAGATTTTCAATATGCTCAAAAATGTAGAATACAACTCCTATTTGTCATTAATGATGAGGCTATGGTCCAATAAGATGGAAAAAAAATTAAACTTATCCAAATCTAAAGCTCTTACCTTCATTACTACAACCTGGTCCAAAAGTTTCCAACCTCTGTAATATGCTTTTCTCCCATATTTAAAACCTCATGGTTTCCACTTTCTTGCTTCCGTTTCCTCCACCAACTCCTCTGGTCATGCATTTCATAACACTTCGCTTCTTTTCTTTCCTTGTTTCAGTTTCGTTTCTTTTTTCTTTTTTACTCCTGGTAGCCATGTGTTTCATAAACATAAAACTCTCTTGATATATATGTTTCATCCACTCTCTACCCAACGACAACCCTATAATCTATTAGATTGGGACTTCTTTGTTCTCTTTATCTTCATATTTTAATCTCGATAACATTCATTTTACAACCTAACCCCCTTGACCACTGATGCGAGTGATGGTTAATAATCATTTTAGAGTGAAAAAAACATCTTTATTTTACATATGTGACATGGCGGTCTCCATCTAATACCAATAGTGATCCATCCAAGTTAGAAGTAAATTTATGCATGTGGATTTAATCATTACGTGCACCCAAAATAAGTACCCACCACTGATGGTGTTTGCTTTCGTGATTCTTACCCTGCGCCTACCGTTATGAAATTGTGAACTCTGACGATTGTTCATTACCAACCTCGGCATGATCATTGTGATGTTGCTCTTAATACGTGTACGTAAATTTCCCTTTGTTTTCATATATACTCTTCGATAACTAGTTTGTTTATGCTGCTATGTAGTGTTGCTCCTGCCTATGAGATTGTTTTCTGACCCCTGTGCCACCCTGTCAGTCAACCATATGACAAGAAATATCCACATCCACATCATATATGTGTGTCCATCGAGTTAAATTCTTCAAGAGTCCAAAATCTAATCATTGCTATCGAATTCTATATTGATCGAGCATCGTGCCAGTGTTTTTGTTTGCATGCTTACTAAAGATTATAGGTTCTAGCGTTCACTAAAATCTACTATGGTACCCAACTATTTGTTATGGTTTGCCTATATAAGCCTGTGCACTTTCATGCCTAAACACATTCGTCCTCTGTGCTCCTAGTCCAACTAATCGACCAGCTTGGCACCTCACCTTGGTGACATGTTCGAATCCTTTGCGTGTGCAACCAAATCATGTAGAAATATTATGTTCAATTTAGCAATTTCCCTGTGTAGTCATGATACCCCATTTATCGTTTCAGGTCCTTTATGTGAGAACCTATACTCACGGGTTTTATAATCAACACATTTTAATTATATGAATAGTAAATATAAAATTTAAACCTTGCATCACATCATTAATGAAAGCTAGGGCCATGGTGTTAAAAGTGTTATTTCATGACTTTTAAATTATATACCACATTAGACTGTGAGCTAGGCATAAACTTGAAATCATCTTAATATTGTAGTGACCATCGTGCGTGGATGCGATTTCTACACTCATTGAAACTCAACATTGCTGACATTAGAATGCTGGTCATTTTACCCATTCAAACCAGCTACTAACAATGCCTTAAATCAATCGTTTCTATGACACTCAGAATTGTGTCAACACCCTCTGCACTTCTCGAATGCATTGATAAATTATCTTGGTTGCATCCCTATGTAGGTTGTATTCTCATATCGGGTATCCATGTTCTAACCAACGAGGTGTCATCTTTGTGAGGTACTGTCTTCTCTACCAAATGGAAGTAGCAACCCCATCCACCGTGTACTTTGCTATCACATTCGTAAATACTCTAGTCCATGTCAGGCCTAATATTTTCTACCATGGCTATCCGATAATCCACATCATGTTTGAAGTGTCACTGATAGTCGACATCCTCGTCGGTTCTTTGTTTTTGCTAGACTTAGAAAAGACATGTCATCCCATGCTCTCATTGTATTTGGTTGACTATTGTCAAATGTCACGTCCACTGCTATTAGGATAAGCCTCCATGTTGTTGCTAACCTGACAAGCATAATATGCAAACATAAAGAAAATCACACTTTTAAATAAGTAGCTAAAACTAAAAAAAATGAAACATTAAAACAAAATTTAATTAGAACACTACAAGCATACTAAACCTATGTTGAAGCCCTACCTAACAAAAAAGGAACTAAAACATTAGGCTAAACCACATAAAAGAGAAAGTATGAATAAACCTTAAATAAAGCCATCATACAAGGAACATTAAATCCTAATGAAAATAGAATGTAGACTTTGCTTTATTTATAATTTATTATATATATATTTTTTGATTTATTATTATTATTAATTTTTTTTTTGTTAAAGATTTATTTTAATTAGTTTCAAATATTTTAAATTAATTTAATCAAAAATATTGAAACTAACTAAAGTAAGAAAAAATATATTTCAAACTACTAAATACAAAAGAAACATAGAAACACCACCAAAACGAACCTTGACCTCTATAGGGCAAAATCCAAGGGTGAAGATTTATCAAATATGCCACTCAAAAACACACAAAACCCCCCAAAAAAACATAAAATAAAGGTGAGTCCCCAAAATATGGGGCTAGTTGTGGAACAACCACAACAACTATGAGGCCCCTTATATAGAATTATGGATTGCTTGGCCAACACTCTACCTAGTTGTACAAGGGGACACCTTGCACATTTACAACTTGCACATAGATACTTGTGCATTTATTATATTTCTTGAAGTAACTAGCTAACTGTTGGTCACAAATCTGCCTAAGTACAAAATATTATTTGTGTGCCCTAGACCCGGCCAACATTGAAAGGCCAAAGGAGAGAGATGTCCTTCGGACCAATCTCCAAAGAGAGCTAGCTCCCGTACTAAAACTAATGATCGCTTTGAAGGTTAAGGTTACAGGAAAGAAATAGGAAATAACATAAAGAAATGTAAAATATGGCTATAAACCAGATTTATAAGGTGAGGATAAACTTAACAACAAAAATTCACAAGCATGGATTAGCATATAATAGAAATGCAGGAACATAAACCACTCACTGTTTTGGAGAGATAACTTCTAAGAAGCATTCCAGTATTCATTCCCTTACAAGCAGTAATTAAATCTAGATGCAAAATTTAAAATCAACAAATAAAGGACATGAACTTGATTAGAAATGACAAGCAAAAAGAAACCAATCATAATATTGCTCAAAAAATCAGAAGCCGAATATCTTTCTATTTATGCAAAAAAAAATTAAGTGTTTTTCCACAGAGTGTCTATCCTCCTTCATTACATCAAAATGCTTAGTATTTATAGAGGATTTTTCCTCTTTCATTAAATTTACAACACAACAAAATGTCAGCTGGTTAAAAATTAGCAACAATAATTTCTTCCTTGGTAATGG
This sequence comes from Wollemia nobilis, assembly GCA_028583015.1. Classification (NCBI taxonomy): domain Eukaryota; kingdom Viridiplantae; phylum Streptophyta; class Pinopsida; order Araucariales; family Araucariaceae; genus Wollemia; species Wollemia nobilis. Next base: position 48,106 of record JAQPPZ010005829.1, read on the forward strand.
TGATGCTCGAATCAGATTATTCTTCAAAGGATAACGATCGAGTTTTCATGGAGTGCACTTGGAAAATTGACAAAAGAAATAACGTCCTAGGTGTCAATGCATAGAGACTTAGCAATGTCACACGATAATAATGAGTTTGCATATTAAATTATGTGCACCATTACATTCTCTTATGCCTTGGAATCTTATCCTTACTAGTTGAAATCAATGAAATTTAATTCTACTTCGAAAAGGAACGAAATACATAGAGGGTGCCTCGAAAATCATTGGGATCACTTCATATTTGAGGGTATAACTTTTAATCCTATCAAATTTTTAGTAGAAATTTTGGATCGTCACTCTTGTTGCCCCAAGCATTAAATTTTATAAATCTTCGTACTTTCCTGAAAAGATCTACTGTTATAGTGCTTATGAGAGGAAAAAATGACTTTGCATTGATGGTTGCCTCCAAAGATAGAATTTCACCTTTTATTTTAATTGATTTCACCCCCGACGTCTTCTTGTTCGAATGATAGGCAAAAAATGGGAGTTTCACCCCTCAACATGCTTTTACCCCTTTCCTGGGTAATTTCGCTCGAAAATGATAAAAAACATCTTCTGCAAGGGAGGAGGCAAAAAAATAATTGATTTCACCCTTGAGAGGGGTGACAATGATTTTCTCCCTAGCCCAGGTGTAACACTGACTTTGAATAGCAAAAAAGGCTACCTTTTTGGGGAATTTCACCTCAAAACATCTTAACTTGGAATTTCATACCTGAGAGGGGCTAAAATAATTTTCACCCTTACCTAGGGGCAACATTGACTTTGACTTCTTCTATCTTTACCTGGATGACTCATCTTTATGTTTGCTTCTCTAAAATTTCTTTTTCTCTGATTTCGTCCTTGAGAGGGGCAAAAATTAATTTTGCCTCTATTGAGGGGTGACTTTGACTTTGATTGCGCCAAGCAATTTCTCCCTTCTATTTTTGGTCTGAAGAAGCTTTTAACTGGATTTTCATCCCTGGGAGGAGTGAAAATTATTTTCGCCCCTTTCCAAGGGCACTTTTGACTTTGACCCTTCACTTGCAAATTTTTCTCTTCCCCTTTGTTCGGATAAAATCGTTCAAGGTAATTTCACCCCAAAGGAGGGGCACAAAGGATTTTCGCCCCTCCATGGGGTGAAAATATTTTTCCTTCTTCTTTTCAAGCGCCATCACTTCAAATCAAAAAATTTCAAAGTCGTAGCTATTTTTCCATCAATCCTTTTATTTCGAAATGCCTATTACCATCGAATTTCTCCTTCTATGTTTTTCTCATAACCACCATTAATTTTTGAAGAACACAAGCTTATACTTAGAGGTGGGGTGAACAGTATAAGACCTCTTTTTACTTTTTCCTTTATACTTCAAAATAGTAAAGCAATATACCCAAAGCAATATCAAAATAATGCACAATATCATCCATAAAGTGACACCAATTTTAACGTGGTTCACCCAAAATGCCTGGGCTACGTCCACAAAACTTTTCTCTAAAAGTTATCTCAAAGTTCTCTGGGAAACCTTCCCAATTACAATGTTTATGAGCCTCGGCCCAAAGGATACACCTTCCCCCAATCTAAATTTATGAGCCTCTGCTCAAAGGAGATACCTTCCCCTCTGCTCTGGAAATGATCCCTCAGAAGATCAACTGCCTCTACCTCTTGCCAGCATGTGGAACTCCTTTCCACCGAAGACCTCCTATCCTCAATGCTTAGCCTAAGAGACCTTTGCCTTCTATGATCATGTCCACAGCAGCTCATCTACCTATACCAAACGCAGTCAGTCAGTCTAGTACAAGTCTTCCTCTATCTGTCAGATCTGTCCAACTCTTGAACAAATCAATCCTCTACACACAAGCCTTCTCAAAGACTTCCCAAATCTATCCTCAGGTTATTCTCAAAGAACGAAAGCACATTTGTCCTCAAGTTCTTTGATAGAACTATCAAAAACTCAGCTCACAAGTCCTCTGCTAGGACCTGTCCAAATCTACTCACAAGTCCCCACCGGAACCTGTCCAAAACCTGCTCACAAGTCCCCATCGAAACCTGTCCAAAACCTCAGCAAGCTCACCAAGAAAAACTTGCTTAGCATGAACCCACAAAGAGAATTGTTAGAGACCCAATGTGATTCATAAACCTCATAGAAGCATAAAGAGAATTGTTAGAGACTCAATATGTTCTATACTTAACTCCCAATCTCAATCTCAAATCTCATAGAAACATAAAGAGAATTGTTAGAGACCCAATATGTTCTATACTTAACTCCCAATCTCAATCTCAAAAGAATAAGATAGATGTAGTATGCTTTTCTCAAGAATATGAAACACAACCCAACAATTGCCAACCATGCAATATCTCATATAACAATGATACTCATATTCTTTTTACCAACAATTAGGATTTCAACAACAATGCTCATCAAACAAGGTTTAGTCAACCAACACCATTCAACTCAACATCAACCTTGAAGCATTCAACCAATCATCACAAGAAAAGGAAACAAGTAGAAATCCTTTTCCCTCCAAGGATATTTGAAAAAAACAGCCACCAACACAATATCACCAAATGCAAAGAATAACTTGTTCAAATCAACTCAATGGAGTAAGCCCAATATCATGTATCAAGTAAAGCACTAACTTGATCAAAAACAACCTCTATGGAAGCAACTCAACCATCAATATCAAAATAGCCAACTAAGGGTTTCATCATCTCAATGCAAGTAGCAAGACTTACTAACATAAACCCTAGTGCAAAAATGCTTCCTCTTCCTCAACCAGAATTATGCATTCACCCAAAAACTCATCAATGATTTTAATGCATAAACAATCTTCAATATCCAAAAAATAATATTTACACCAAAAATACCTAGTAGACAACCTTTTCACTCCAAACTCAATTTCAAAAAATATACCATCAACAACATACATGGAAGAAGTTGCCCATACCTTTACTTTGATGAAGAAGGAGAACTCAAAATCTGTCACAACACTAACTCTCAATTTGCCACCAATTAGAGTTAGCAACTATACAATAATAAACAATAATAAAGATCCAAATTAACACCTTATTTCTCCAACTTAATAAAAACCACCATAAGTATAATATACATACAAAGTAAAACCTCTTTACACCTTATTACTCCACATAAACATTAAGCATCAATAAAACAATGTCAAAGCAAATATGATACCTTAACCTTATACCTCCAGTGCATTCACAGCCACTATCCTTTGCACACCGTGACCAAAAGAAAACTACCAACGAAGAGAATTGAACTCGGCAACTCTGCCTTCTAGCACCTTTGCTAAAACGCCACCGCCGTTGGGTCACAAGTGCCCAACGAAGAAATATAGTGTTGCCTTTTATTTTATCTTCCTTTGACGCCAAGAATCTGGAAAACGTAAATGTCTTCCACAAGCCACATGCAAACTGGTGAGCGCTGTCCAAAACGTAAGTCACTGAATGCTTGCATTAATCATCTCACAACACAATATGGAAAAACACAGTTCAGGTGCAATTGCCAATCCACTAACGTCAAGCAAAAAGTAAGGATGTAGCCCAAGCTCAAATCCGAGTATGCCAAGCACGGTTTCCAAGACATAGATCAAGCACAATTTCAAAGATGTCAATCGGAGATTCGAAGACACAGAGCAAGCTCAAATCGAAGACACCAAGCGCTATTCGAATGATACAGAGCAAACACAAATCGCAGATGCCAAGCGCTATTCGAATGATACAGAGCAAACGCAAATCATAGATTCCAAAATAATCGGTGGTGCTCACTTTAGAAAATCATCCCCACTTATATAGCCATTTCTCCTTAACTTTTTGACGTCGGTGCTCCTCCAACGATGGCAACACATCGGTGAAAGAATTCTTTTTTCTCCGTCGCTTAAGGGTTGAAAGACCCTTTAATAATAATTAAAATAATTATTATTATTATTTTATTAATAATAAATTAAACTTAGACCCTTGTCAAAGGTTTGAGTTAATTTAATTATTAATAATAAACATGGACCTTCAAGGTTTTTCAAGAAGTAAAAACCTTTGCATTAAGTTAAGTTTGTTTTTAATAAAAACCCTTAATCAGTCCAAATGGTTTTAAGAAAAACCTTTAACCTTGTCACCATGGTTTTAATAAAAACCCTTTAACATTATGAAGCTTCTCAAGATATTTTTGACATCACACTCTTTTTGATATCAACACAAAAATGCCTTTTGACATCAATGACAACTTATACACTTGAGCAAAGGCAATGTACCCAAAGTACCCAAAATTGCCAACAATCTCCCCCTTTGTCATTGATGGCAAAACTTTACTGAAAACACTTCTCAAGAGCCAAAATTGAAACCAACTATGCTAACAACTGACCAACTGTGCCCACAACTGATAATCTTCCTTTGAAGTTTTGCTCCCCCTGACTTGAAGCTTTCCTCTTCACTTTGAAGCTCTCCCCCTTACTCATATCTCTCCCCCTTTGTCATCAATGGCAAAGGGCCACCTTTGGGGCTCGAGACTAAGAATGAGTCTCTTAGCTTAGTCCCTCCCCCACCTCCTGATGAGGTGATTAATTTTGGGGTGGGAGTAAAACTCCCATTAGGCACTGATCATCATCAGCATCTATAACTTCCTTTTCGGGCCTTCTCTTGAACTCTTTGTCCATATTCCTGTTCTTGTCATTGTTCTTGTTCTTGTTCTCATCCCTGTTCTTATCCATGCCTTGATCCTTGGACCTGATCATGCCACTGTTCCTATTCTTGTATTCTAGAATTTGAGATCTACACTATTTGACTGTGTGACCTTCATTGTTGCACTTATAACAAGTAACAATGTTATTTCTTTTAGGCATACCTGTTCTTTGAATCCACCAGTTCTGACCAAACCTGTTCTGACCAAACCTATTCTAACCAAACCTGTTTTGGCCAAACCTGTTTTGACCAAACCTGTTCTGACCAAACCTATTCTAACCAAACCTGTTCTGATCAAACCTGTTCCTGATATTTGCCTTGCAATAAACTGCCTTGTGCCCAAACTTTTTACAAGAGTAGCAATACCCTTGAAAGAAATTACCACCTCTGAAACTGTCATTTACCTTCCTTACTTGAGTCATGCAATGTGAATCTATGTGACCAAACCTGTGACAAGAAAAACATCTACCTTGAAACTTTCCTTTATTTGTCCTCTTAGGCTCTGAAAACTTCTTCTCATTTTGAATTTTGTTTTTGTTTCTGTGCATCTATCATTCAAGGACTCATGATCTGAAATACTTTCCCCATCAGAACTCTCTTCCTTTTGGAGTCTCTTACTAGACTCTCCAACTTGTTCCTTGTGAGGCTTAACAAAACCAAGGCTCGTTTTATCTGTTGTCTTTCTTTGACCTTTGATGAGTGACTTAACCCTTTTGGAGCTATCTTGAAACCTGTGAAGCTTATCCTTGTACTCTTTAGTTTCCTCTTTCAAAGAAGCCATTTTCTGTTCTAACTCACTATACTCAAGAACCTTAGACTCCAACTCTTCCTTGAGTTCTTGTGTCTTAGCTATAGAGAAGTCAAGACTTTCTATAAGATCATCTCTCTCCATACAACATTCATCTAACTTATCCTTGAGTCTAGAATTCTTCTTTCTTTCCTTTTTCAAAGCACTAAGAGCACTAATAAGTTCACCTTTAATATCTACTTCACCTTCCTCTATATGATTGCTTTTTGAATCATCAAAGCCTTTTTCATATTTCTTATCACTAGAGGTGCTACCCTTTTCAAAAACCATACATGCATCTTCCTCATAGTTTTCTGAAGCATCCTCATACATACTAGAAACCAAATCATTATTTGTGCAATCATCCTCAAGGTGACCAAAATTTCCACATCTAAGACATTTCATGATAATGAATCTATGTTTTGGTTCTTCCTCTTTTTCGGATATGAACAACATCTCATTTTCATTATCACTTGAAGAACTTTCACTATCACTACTAGAACACTTACTTGCCTTGTCTAGGTAGAAGCTCTTCTTGTGTTTGTGAGAGTACCTCTTTCCTTGATTGCTATGCTCATCTTTTGTTTTCCTGTGATGCTTGTGCTTTTCAGAATCCTTGCTCTTACAGTCTTGTTTATCTTCATCACTTTCATCCTTGCAACAGTACAGTCAATAGCATAATGACCAAACTTTCCACAATTGAAACATCTTATATTTTTCATATTTTTGTGCTTTCTAGAGAACTTGCCTTTCTTCCTGTAATATGCCTCTTCATCACTAGAAGACTCATCACTCTCTTGAAGTTGTTTACCCTTGTATTTCTTGGTAGCCTTTAAAGCTGCCTCTTTCTTGACATCAACCTTCACTTGAGTTCTCAACTCAAATGCTGCAAGTATACTATGGAGTTCATCCTTTTTCAATTTATCCAAATCTTTAGCTTCCTCAATAGCAAAAATCTTTTCACTAAATATATTACGAAGAGATCTTAAAATCTTATCACACACATCATTTTCAGCAAGCTCAAGACCTAAGTCTTTCATGGAGTTAACAACCTCATCCATACGAAGCATGTAGTCACTAATATTTTCATCATCATTCATATTGATTTGTTCAAACATACCTTTGAAGTGTCTCAACTTGGCCTTTCTGACATTTGTATCACCTGTATGAACCACCTTCAACTGATTCCACATTTCACTAGTTGTCTTGAAGTGAATCACTTTGGTGAGATCTGCTTTCTGTAAGCTTTTCAGGATTGCATTCATTGCTTTTGAATTGCTTGTGATGTAGGAGTCTTTCTTCTTTAGTATTAGGACCATGTTCAGGAATAGTGTACTCATCTTCAATCACTTCCCAAACCTCATTCCCAAGTGCCATTAGATGAACCTTCATCCTTGCACTCCAAAGACCAAAATTTGACCCATCAAGAATAGGTGCTGCATTGCCATTTGAATGATCCATTGTGTTCTTTACTAGCTTTTCCTTCAAGCTGTTAAACTTTTCAAAGGCACCCACTCTGATACCAATTGAAGAACATAAGCTTATACTGAGAGGGGGGGTGAATAGTATAAGACCTATTTTTACTTTTTCCTTTATACTTCAAAATAGTAAAGCAATATACCCAAAGCAATATCAAAACAATGCACAATATCATCCACAAAGTGACACCAATTTTAATGTGGTTCACCCAAAATGCCTAGGTTACGTCCACAAAACTTTTCTCTAAAAGTTATCTCAAAGTTCTTTGGGAAACCTTCCCAATTACAATGTTTATGAGCCTCGGCCCAAAGGAGACACCTTCCCCCAATCTGAATTTATGAGCCTCTGCTCAAAGGAGATACCTTCCCATCTGCTCCGAAAATGATCCCTCAGAAGATCAACTGCCTCTACCTCTTGCCAGCACGTGGAACTCCTTTCCATTGAAGACCTCCTGTCCTCAATGCTTAGCCTAAGAGACCTCTGCCTTCTATGATCACATCCACAGCAGCTCATCTACCTATACCAAACGCAGTCAGTCGGTCTAGTAAAAGTCTTCCTCTGTCTGTCAGATCTATCCAACTCTTGAACAAATCAATCCTCTGCACACAAGCCTTCTCAAAGACTTGCCAAATCTGTCCTCAGGTTCTTATCAAAGAACCAAAGCACCTTTGTCCTCAAGTTCTTTGATAAAACTATTAAAAACTCAGCTCACAAGTCCTCTGCTAGGACCTGTCCAAATCTACTCACAAGTCCCCATCGGAACCTGTCCAAAACCCACTCACAAGTCCCTACCAGAACCTGTCCAAAACCTCAGCAAGCTCACCAAGAAAAACTTGCTTAGCATAAACCCACAAAGAGAATTGTTAGAGACCCAATGTGATTCATAAACCTCATAGAAGCATAAAGAGAATTGTTAGAGACTCAATATGTTCTATACTTAACTCCCAATCTCAATCTCAAATCTCATAAAAACATAAAGAGAATTGTTAGAGACCCAATATGTTCTATACTTAACTCCCAATCTCAATCTCAAAAGAATAAGATAGATGTAGTATGCTTTTCTAAAGAATATGAAACACAACCCAACAATTGCCAATCATGCAATATCTCATATAACAATGATACTCATATTCTTTTTACCAACAATTAGGATTTCAACAACAATGTTCATCAAACAAGGTTTAGTCAACCAACACCATTCAACTCAACATCAACCTTGAAGCATTCAACCAATCATCACAAGAAAAGAAAACAAGTAGAAATATTTTTCCCTCCAAGGATATTTGAACAAAACAGCGACCAACACAATATCACCAAATGCAAAGAATAATTTGTTCAAATCAACTCAATGGAGTAAGCCCAATATCATGTATCAAGTAAAGCACTAACTTTGATCAAAAACAACCTCTATGGAAGCAACTCAACCATCAATATCAAAACAGCCAACTAAGGGTTTCATCATCTCAATGCAAGTAGCAAGACTTACTAACATAAACCCTAGTGCAAAAATGCTTCCTCTTCCTCAACCAGAATTATGCATTCACCCAAAAACTCATCAATGATTTTAATGCATAAACAATCTTCAATATCCAAAAAATAAGATT
>JAQPPZ010005835.1:0-57950 GCA_028583015.1 Wollemia nobilis
TTCGCAACATGTTGCATTTTCGTGGCCAAAGGAGAAAAGGTGTCGCGATATCACGACATGTTGCATTTTCACGACCAAAGGAGAAAAGGTGTCGCGATATCGCGACATGTTGCATTTTTGTGGCCAAAGGAGAAATGGTGTCGCGATATCGCGACATGTTGCATTTTCACGACCAAAGGAGAAATGGTGTCGCGATATTGTGACATGTTGCATTTTCGTGGCCAAAGGAGAAAAGGTGTCACGATATCGCGACATGTTGCTTCATCGCGACCGAGAGAGAAAAAGTGTCACGATATCGTGACATGTTGCACTTTCGTGCCCAAAGGAGAAAAGTGTCGCGATATCGCGACTTGTTGAATTTTTGCGGCCAAAGGAGGAAAATGTCACGATATCATGACATGTTGCTTTTTCGTGGCCAAAGGGGAAAGGTGTCGTGATATCATGACATGTTGCATGTGCACGGCCTAAGGGGAAGAATAGTGTCACGATTTCGTGACAAGCTGCATCAACTGTCCATGTCGACCCCCGTGCTAGCTAGTTAATGGTTCAGGAGATTTGGCTCCATTGCAAATCTTCTTCTACTATTGTAAGCATGTTTTCTCTCTGAATTCGGCTAGGAAGAGTCTCTTCCCATATTGTAATTGATCTTTGTTTTAATACAAGTTTTTCCAAATTTTTCAAAAAAAAAACACTAAAACCAAAACTTTGGCGACTATGCAAGGTCAAAATGACCAACTGAAGGATTTTGTACAAGTGGAACAAATTGACATAAAAGTGACCTGTACCATTTTTGTAACAATCATAACTCTCACCTCGTAGTTTTCTCTAAAATTTGAAACATAGAATCTCTGCAATGTTGAATACATACAGTATGAATCTCGCTATATAAATCCTTACGGTTCACCTATACCACCTCCACGAAAACTGTTGTTGACACACTTTTTCAAAAAGGAGCATTTTTGTGACAGTATTGCAACGCTTGTAACGTTCACCTCGTTTCTTTGTTCTGGTGAAAATTTGGAAAAATGTTCTTGAATATAATGACCACCTCCATTTTGAATTTAGTTATCAAATTATTCTTGGTTTGCTCGTAGTGCTTCTGACAAAACTGCCCTTTTTCGGCCTATACAACCACTTGCCAAATCATCTGCCAAGATACCGAAAACATCACAAATCAATCCAAACACTGTGATGACACCTCCAATGTTGTTCTAGACTATTTCCTAACATGCTACCATGTTCAAAAATGATCCATCCTGTCCAACCGCGCCCATGACGACTTTTGCAAATTTTTGACAACTTCTTGACGATTTTTTCAACTTTTGCAAATTTTATCGAACAACCTGTAACAACTTCACCCGAACATCAATAACATCTTCATAAGAATTGCACATCACTGTACATACTCCAAAAAACTGTCCACTGCATCAGCCTGTCCATCTGAGTGTGTTGACAACAATGACAATACTGTCGTTGCACCTTGCTCAACAAATTTCATTTAAGAGGGATAATTAAAATGACATTTTGGAGCCCTTACTTTAAGGCTATAAATTATTATCTCTTTGTGGAAATTGAAATCATCAAAGAGGAATAGTTTATTATTCATAGCAAAGGCTATCTCTATCTTCAATGATAAGAAGCTACATTTGATGATCCTATTCATCATTATTTCAAATTCATGTTCATAGATAGATTTAATCTTCATTTTTAGGTTTTAAAGTAGAATTTAATGCAAGATAAAACTTATTTAAAATCTACCTAATAAGGGAAGAGAAATCTACCTTAAAATACTCAAAGATAAAAGGAATTAAGGCATTACATCTTGGTCATATGAGGGCCAATTCACATTTACTTTATTTTGATTTCATGAAGAATCATTAAAGTAGCATGGTAAAATAAACCAACACATACCCCTTGTTTACAGTTACTGGCAATCACTAAGGTGTTCCTAGCATTGAATTAATATATTTTAATTGAGATTACTAATACACATATGCAAATGCTAATATAGTGGAGACCTTGGAGAATTTATTTTTTTAACTTCTTTGCAAGAGAGGGTTTTGGAATCCAAACCCTAAGGGAGAGTGTAATTTCACAATTGGGTGAAATTAACACTCAATAGGACAATTAAATACCCTAAAGAAAATGCTTAAAGGAAATAATATTATAATATTTATTATTATAATATTAAGGGCAGTCATAAAAGGCCTAAGGGCGAAAGAGGAAAACACCTAGGACCAATGGAAATAATATTATAATATTTAATTATAATATTAAAAGTTTAATTATGCCTAAGGTAGTTTATAAATAATTTATAATATTTATATTATAAATTTATTTATAAAAAAATATTGTTTATAACCCAAAGTTGGGTTGGGCACCAAAAATAATTTAATTTTTATAATATACATCGACATGGGAGAGAGGGAGGCATATGGTATAAATACCATAGCCTTACCCCTAAGGAAAGTAAGTCTCCGAAATATTTTTAATGCATGTGACTTTGAGGAACGGCAAAATATTTTTGTGAGCAAGCAAGGACAAGGTTACAATTTTAGGTGCCCTTAAAATTTATGAAAGTCATAGCAATCAAGGTGGAAAGGCTAAACACCAACCAAAAGTTGGGCTAGTGGTGAATCCAAGGTGTGCAAAGGTTTTGGAATGTGAGATGTTGCATTCGATTTCCATCGGTGATGTGGGACAAGAGCCTTTTAGATCTTGGAGGATAAGTAGGAGTCAAAGCACCCTAGGTGCATTTGAATCCCACATGAGCACTTAGCTCATGTGGCAAGGGAGTCGTGGCTAAGGTGTTGTTGGCACTTCGACCAGGGATCAAATCCCGCAAGGAGCACACGATGAGGTATTTATTTTTATAAAATTTGCATTGCCCTAAGTTGTTGGTAGTGCTCAAAGTGTTGTTTCATTTTTGCGCTTAGAGTGTAGTGTGAAGAGGGAAAATTATTAGCACGTGGGGTTATTTGTTTTTGTTAAAGTGTTTAGGGAGTTAAAAGGGTAAGGTAATTAATTTTTACCTTAGAGAAAGTGAAATATATTTTATTGAGGGTTAAAAATATATTGCACTATTTTATAAAGTTAATTACTTGAAAAATGCAATATTGAGTAGGGAGACATAAGCAGTGTTTGGATTGTTTCATGCATTAAATTTTTGAAAAGGGGTTATTGTGAAATTGAATGAGTGAAATATTTATTTGATAAATTTGGAGATTATAAGGTATAATTGAATTAATAATTTGTGTATGGTGAAAGAAAAATTGAGGATAGATATTGATATCTAACCATTAATATTGGAAAAGAGAGTGATTGTGATTGAGATAGGTCTTGAGGTCAAATTCTTCATCAAACAAAAGGTATGGGCATATATTTCTTGTGAGTGAAATATTTTTGGATGTTGTGAATGCTAAGTTGGAGTGAAAAGGATTATTTGATAAGCATTGTTGAGTTTGGTTTTGAGATATCCAATGTTGATTGATATTTTTTGGAATGAAAGTTGATACTAGAAACTGTGTTTGATAAGTATTGTTGAAATTATTGAGTAAACTTTCATATGCTTGATTAGGGTTTGTGAAAGATCATGAGTATCATTGTTATGTGCAGTTGAGAACTATCTTGAATTAGGGTTTGTGAAAGATCATGAGTATAATTGTTATGTGAGGTTTATCTGATAAGCATTGTTGACTAAGCTTTCATTGAGTGATTGGTTGAATGGAGTTGATTCAGCCTAGTTGATTGGAAGTGTTGGAGTGATAGTTCAGGTTATGTGAAACAAATTGTTCATTACTAATTTGAGAAATAAATTGAAAGTGATTGAGTGTGAGGAATATCGAGTATCTAACCATTATCTATATGTTTATGTGGTTAAACAAAAGAGTTTGAAATTTATTGAGCATTGTTGTAAATGTGAAGCATATTGAGTCTCTAACCATTATCTATATGTTCTGTAAGATTAAATAGGATTCTATGTGAAGCTTGTTTCTGTGACTGAAGAAGTTTTCTATGATAGATTGAGTTGAGATGAATAAACGTTTGTGAAAGATTATGAGCTGATTTGAGTAAGTCCTAGAGTGGACATAAGGACTAATTTGAGTAAGATTTTGTGGAAGCTTACAATGCAAATTTAAGGCAAGTATTAGTGAACACTTGTTGAGTAGATTAGGCAAGTTCTAGCAAGGACTTGTTGAGTAGATTTGAGGTAAGTCTTGGTGAAGAATTGTTGAGCAGATTGGACAAGTTCTTGAGAGGACTTGTTGGACAGATTTAAGGTAAGGCTTTGAGTAGACTTGTGAGCAGAGTTGATTAATTTATTTGTTCAAACCTTGAGTTAAGGTTTGGGGTAGATCTAGAAGACTTGAGATGTTATTGGATCACACTTTGTGTTAAGGCTTGAGGAAAAATTTGATGACAAAATATGGTGCAAATTTGAGGATAGATTTGTGCCATAGCAAAGAAAGAGATTGAGCAGATTTGTGCTAGATCGAAGGACTATGTTTAGTACAGATTTAAGACAAATATTGAGCATAGTTTTGCTAGACTGAAGGACTGTGTTTAGTACAAATTTGAGATAGATATTGAACAATTTTTTGCTAGATCGAAGGACTGTGTTTAGTGCAAATTTTAAACAGAGCTGAGAGTAAGCTTTGGAGGTGACAAAGTAGAGGATAGTAGTCTCTAGTGGATAGAGATCCATTAGCTAGGATAGTGAGGAAATATATATTCTAAGTGAGGATAAAGTATTCAATGGAGAGAGATCCACAAGCCAACGTAGTAGAGGTATTAGTCTTATAGAGGATCACCAGCTAGAGTAGAGAAGGAGTTCTCCTATGGATAGATATCCAAAAACTAGATGAGGGGATTAGTATCTCTTGTGGATAGAGATCCACAAACTCGATTAGGGGATTGGTGTCTCATTTGAATAGAGGTCCATAAACATTGTAATAATGAAAGGATTCCCAAGTTATTTGTTGATAAAATTGTAGTGAAATATTTTCTCCTTGGAGTAGCCACATTGGGTGAACCACATTAAATTGGTGTCTCTATTGTGTGCGATGATTTATGCATTGCTTTGATTACTTCTGTTGATATTGCATTAATATATCAGATAATATTATTTGAGTAAAGTAAAAAATGGTCTTATATTGTTCACCCCCCATCTCAGTATAAGCTTATGTTCTTTAATTAGTATCAGAGCAGGTTCCTACAGAAGAGTTTAACAACTTGAAGGAAAATCTCACAAGAACACAGATGGATTATCATAATGGATATTTAGGGAATTCAACACCATTGTTCGATGGGAATAATTATGCACGTTGGATTACAAGGATGAAGTTTCATCTAATGGCACTTGGAAATGAATTATGGGAAGCAGTTGAGAATATATACATACCACCAACAACTCCACCTATAGATAAATATGATAAGATTCTACAACTGAGTAATTCAAAGGTAATGAATGGAATTTTAAGAGGCTTACATGAAATAGAGTTTATAAATATTATGCATTGCACATCCAAAAAGAAAATTTGGTATAAGTTGCAAGGCATATATGAAGGAGATAAAAAGGTCAAAATGGAAAAGTTGTAAAATTACAAAAGAACATTTGAAGATCTAAACATGAAGGATGAAGAAAACATTACTGCATATCTAATTCATGTGGATGAGATTGTTAACTCCATGCAAGGACTTGGAGTTAAGGTTGAAGAAACAAATGTTTGTGATAATATTTTAAGGTCACTTTTTGTATACACCAAAACAACACCAATCCGATTATGTGACTACAAACACTAATCGCATTGACACACACAGCCCCAAGGGCAACCCCCAAAGGGTAAACATTGGTCCTAACCACTCTCACAGCAGTTTTGGAAGGTCAAAAATCATTTGGCACCTTCAGGAACTTTTCTCAATATCCATCTCACCCAGGGACGAATTCAAACTGGGATTCGCCCCACCCCAGGACGAATTCTAAATTCGCTCCAGGGTTGGGCGAATTACAGGTTTGACAAGAAAAAAGTCAAATCTTGAAAAATGGCAGCTCAGATCCATCGCTTAATGCTTACTTCATTGCATGGGAGTGTGGGTGAGCATTTTCGAGAATTAGAGGTTGTTACAAGGGCAGTCATGAAGTCCCTATTTAGGGAGGAATATCCTTCCCCCTAGGAAGGCATGATTGCCAAGTGGCGCCTCTGCATGCCCATTTCAAGAGACCTCCAAGTCTATAAATTGGTGAGTTTCCTCACCCCAAAAGAGGAAAGGAAGAGAAATTTGGAGCAACGAAGTGCTACCATTTTATTTCCCCATACATCCTTGTGCGATTTATGCCTTTCACATCCGTGATCTCTTTTGGAGAAGAGGTCATTGGGTGATCATTTAAAGGTCGAATCTTGAGCCCAAAACCTGACATTTGGCCATAGAATACCACCCCAATTTTTTGACAACACCTTACAAGGGATTTTAGACCCATCCCAAGTGGATTGGCACTGAAATCAGGTCCCAATGGTGGGCGGCCTACCCGGGTACCCCTGCACTGCCGCGAGTCTAATCATCCCTTTTAGGAACGATTAGGAATCTATGGCAGATGTTTCTTTCTATCATTTTTATCTTGCATTTCATATTATTCTACTTAGGTAGTTTACAATTTCGATTTCGTAATGTTTTGAGCAAATCTTATCATGTTCTATCACTTTTTGTCTTTATTAACTTGCAGGTAGCATCATCAAATTCCTACCAATGGAGGCAAAATTGGGAAACTCTAACCATCTGGGTCTTCCCAAAATACCCCCAATTAGCTAACCCCAAGTTTTTAGGTCTTTTGGAGCTCTCTAGGTAGGACATTTGAGACAGTACCTTTTCGGCATTTTATTGCAGGTAAATTTGTCCCGCCCTAGAGTGAATTCAAATCAGTGAGGAATTTCCTGACTGTTCTTTTTGCAGTACCATCCTAGTGATTTCTTGATGCCCTTGTAAAATTTTCAAAGCATTTGGATTCATTTTAGTTATAGTTTAATTCATTTTTCTCATTCATTGATCGTAGGCTTAGGGATTGCATGTTTTGTTTCATCTGTAGGTTCTACTAACTATTTCTTGTTCATTTGAATGTAGGATCGGAACATTGGAGGAGTATCAAGGAATAAACATTTGTATGCACAAGTTGTGGTGATGTTTTGGTCTGCCCACCTTACATGTGGGCACGTGAAAGAAGGATGGTTATCCATGGATGTGACCAAGAGATGAATTTGACGCTCCTCGCCCCTAAAGAGGGAGGATGTGGATTGTAACTGAAATGTGAAATACATCAATAAAAGAGAAGGGCTGTTATTTCATTTGGGCTTTAATTCATGTTTTTCTCCATCTCATGCATTTCTAATTCGTAGGGTTTAGCATTAAGTTCAATTTCATTTTTGCATCGTGCTTGGAGATTTTCCTTTTTGTTTTCGTATCATCATGCTTCCAGTGGTGATCACAGTGGGACCTAGTCCTCTATTTTTTTAAGATCAGGGATCTGATCAAAACTTGGTCATTTTTCTTGCAGGTACAAAGTTTTTAGACACTGGACTGCTGTTCGTTCCAGCCTGAGGTGAATACAGAGCTGGAATTCGTCCTATCCAGGGGTGAATGGGAATCTGCCCCACCCTATGATGAATTTAGTCCTGTAATTCATTCCCCCCTGGGACAAATTTTTGTCTATGCGGTTTTCAGGCAGAAACTCAGAACCGGAAGATTTGGACAGAGAAGAGGTAAGGATTCTGAACTTTTCTTGTCTATTTTTGTCTTTGGTTTTTCTGTTTTAAGGTCCTTGCTTGCTTAGGGAAATTATTTTTCCTTTACCGCCTACTTGTTTCCATTTTGCAAAATAAAAAGAACCCCACCCACCATGTGGCAACTCAAAAACCAAGGCACTGGTCGTAAAATCCCAGCCCTTGATCAAGACCAACGGTGGATTTCATCACCACCTTGGCTTGAATTTTACATCCATTACCCCGATCGCAACTGTTGCTAGACATAAATCCTGACAAAAGCTTATCGAGTGTAGCTAGGGTGATTCCCAGTGCATGAGGATAAGTCTTCTATGGTAGGTGTCATAAACAGGGCGATTCCCCTTTCATACCGCCTATGTTCCATGTACCATCTGCTCTCACATACCTATAGTTTCCCTCACATAAGGGCGGGTATATAGAGAGGTTGGTATATCATCCTGGAAATGGTATATCGAAGGGGTGACCATTTTTGGGAGCTATAAGAGCCATCATTTTGCATTTAAATGTTCTTTACAAAAACCTTCAAAAAAAAAAAAGAAAAAAAAACAAAAACCAAAAACACACTAAACCAGGTCTAGGACACACTTTCAATATTTAAACAAGATAATCACTGCTTGTGTGTGTGTATGATATTTTCTATTTAGTGTAGCAAAGAAAAATTATAAAAAAAGAGATAAAAATCTACATAGCTTGTAGGAAAGCGCCACCATGGTGTACACACGTAGCCAAGCCCAATAAAGGGCGAAAGCTATGGAAAGTGTACAAGGGGGCACGAGTCACCTCTGCTATAGCCATAAGGACTTAGTCATACCGCCTTGGTGGCCTGACCCATAAGAGAGTCCACATCATGCCATGTCAAGATGGAATTATAGGGACACCCCTTTGAGACACATGCTCGTTCATCAAATCCCCTTTCGTGAAGAGTCCTTACACGTGGCACTCAACATAGATAAAAGGGCTCCCTTAGAAGCTCGATATGAGTGGCCACAGTGCGATGAAGCCCTAGAGCGACATAGTTTCCATGAGGAGAGGCCACATGATGATGGCATCCCTACTTTGCCCCCCATCACTATTAGAATCAATAGACAAAATCCAGAGCGCAAGGCCCTTCAAGTAGGGAAAGCTAACTTTACCCACCCCTTTCACACATATGAAAGGGAGTTTGAGGAAGATGATTACATTCCTCAAGAGCAATATATAGTGCAGGGGCCATGCGCTTCCACACTAGATAGATACCATGATCACCTACTAAGGCTAGAGCTTTGGGTAAATACCACCAACCTCGATAGAGGGAATCGACCTATTGAGATCTTAGATCATCGAGACTGGGGTAAGTGTGTAGGAGAGGCATCTAGGCCTCCTAGGCTCAAGATGGTAGAATAGATCGACCTGTAAGTTGCCAGACATGCCTCCTACCAAGCAGAGATTACACAGCTTGAGCAAGATCAATAGTAGCTAGAGCGTCTATACCGCCTTAGCAAGGAGCGCATTCAACGCCAAGTAGATGAGCTGCTCCATAACACGATGCCTAAGAGGCTTCCAACCCATCACACCCAAAGGGTGGAACAATATGAGAGGTGCAACCCCTTGGTATGAGACAGGTCCCCACGACCTTACCAAGTGCTACCTCCAAGACCTCTTAGACCTGAATGGGAGGCCACTCCTCAAAACAACGATGGACTCCATCCACAAGGACCCAACCATGGTCATAGGTCTCGCCTAGAGACTCCTAGAGAAGCCTATGAGGAGTATGAACAAGAAGAGGAGCAAGCTGAAATGCCTTATCTAGGTGGAGGGGCTACTATCCGACCACCCCTCTATAGGCCTCAAGTCTCCCACAACCCACAATGGGAGAAAACTAAAGAGGAAGAGATTAAGTCTTCTGATGCATATAAGGCACTTCTAGAGCATTTGGAGTCCATGGAAACCAAAGCTTCTGGGCCCCAAAAGCCCATGTTATGCCAACTTCGTAGTCATCCTGTGCATCCGTCAATGCCTGGACCCCCTTACCCTGAACACTTTAAGCTATCTCAGTTGGTAATCTTCAAGGGTGAGGAGGATGCCCAAGAGCATGTGAAGAGGTTCCTAAGCCAATGCTTTTGCATTCAGGACAATGATGCTTTGTTGTTGAGAACCTTTATAACTACATTCGTGGGCCCTGCCTCAGATTGGTTCATGCAATTACCAAAACACAACATCAGTAACTTGGATCAGTTAGTGGATGCGTTCCTCAAATGCTTCGCCTTCAACACCAAGAAGAAGGCGTCACTAAGTGACCTGGCTAGCCTCAGGCAGTATGAGGAAGTGACCATGGCAGCCTATGGGAATCGGTGGAGGACTCTGCTTTCCAAGCTACCCTACCTCCCTCCTATGTCTGACCTTACACAAATGTTCTCAAGAAGTTGTTTGAGATCGATATTTGTGCTATTGCAGTTGCAGCAATATGCCACCTTAGAATAAGCTCTGGCGCAAGCCAGAATTATCGAAGAGATCAAGATACAGGATGGCGAGATTGCAAAACCTAAGAAGAAAGAATGGAACAAGAACAAAAAAATAGGGACTGTGCAACAAAAACCCATTGTGGTAAATCAAGTTGCTATAAATGTCCCTAAGCTTGCATAAGAAACACAACCTCAAAAGGCTAACTATTAGGCAGTGCCTCCTAATAATTATGAAAGAGAAAACCAGAAGTAGGAGCAAAATCAGCAGCATCATCCTTAGTGATAGTACACACGTTATACGGAGTCTAGGGACTCCCTATTTGACCACTTATCAATGGTGAACTTGATCAACCTTACAAAAATTCAAACCATAGATCCCAATGCGCAGAAGCCTAAGGGATACCAAGAGGACTTGTATTGTAGGTTCCATAGGCGGAGAGGACATGACCTCAATGCATGCTAGAAGTTCAAGGGTTTGATACAAGACTTAATTGATAACAAGACGTTGGCAGTGGACAACCTCGTAGTGCCAAATAACCAGCATATGGGAGTCTTCAAAGACCCCTTGCCTGCCCATGAGGCACAGGAAAAACCCCTTCAAGTCAATTAGGTGTAATAGAATTGCCCCATGCAAGGGTATGTAGGAATGATAAGCATAGTGACGAGGAACAAGAGATACCCAGGAGTTGCTCCCGAGGCAGCCACAATAGAGGTTCCATCGACGTCACAACCTCAACAACATCCTACGCAACTTCCTCTACCTAGACCCGTGGCCACGATTCAAACCAAACTCACTCAAAGTTTGAGGACCACGTCGGCTAGGCTCTCCATATATGAGCTTATACAACAATCCCCGCCCCATCGGGAGGCTCTAATGGAGATATTGAAAGCCATCGAGTTGTAGCCCTAGGAAGCGAATTCCTTCAACAACTTTGTGGGGTATGTAAAATGATGCACGGAGTCAGTTATCACCTTTCGAGAAGACGAGGTGAAATTAGTGTCTGATGACATGGCAGATCCACCCCTGCATGTTATCGTGTGGGTCAACAGGAACCCGTATAAGAGGGTGTTGGTAGACATTGGCTCATCCAGTAACATCATTACTACAGTGGCATTGAAACATCTAAAGTTTCTAGCATCTCATATCACAGCCTCCACATATACACTACGAGCATTCAACGATGCAATTTGCTCGACAGTTGGCACAATCGTCCTACCTATTCAAGTAGGACAAAAGACGATACCTACATTGTGCCATATTTTGGAGGGTGAGATGGCCTACAATATCTTGCTGGGGTGGCCATGGATCAGGGACATGAAGTGTGTCCCTTCGATAGCTCATCAGTGTTTGAAGTATACATTTGAAGGGGAAGTACATGTAGTCCCGACGGACTTGGAACCCTTCAAATATTGATATGCGGTGCAGTTGATGCCGTAATCGACCCTTCCATCGACGCATTTGGATTTTTAGCTAAATCCATCTAGACAAGGTCCAATTTCACAAGCATCCCTGATGACAAATCCACCAAGACCCCAGTCAGCTTCAGGTCCTTCACTAAAGATGCCACCTATCATGGCCAAACAAAAGGACAAAGGGAAGAGACCCATGGAGGAGGTGCAACCTCTGGAAGAGGTGCTGCCAGTAATATCAACCATCT
Organism: Wollemia nobilis; assembly: GCA_028583015.1. Taxonomy (NCBI): domain Eukaryota; kingdom Viridiplantae; phylum Streptophyta; class Pinopsida; order Araucariales; family Araucariaceae; genus Wollemia; species Wollemia nobilis. The sequence goes on from JAQPPZ010005835.1 coordinate 11,872, forward strand.
CTACTGAAGAGATGCCTAGTCAAATGGAAGTGGAAGCTCCTAATTCACCCAACATGGAGTGGATTCAGGAAGAGCTTCCATTCCCTCCCCCTCAATCACCAACAATCACTATTGAAATGGCCAATACGGGCCTGGGGGAGTATCTGGTGTAGAATTTTGTAGCAACGCCCACACTAGAGTCCATGCAAGACATGGGGAGACCTCACCTCCCCATTGGTACAATTGTTCCTTTAGGTTGCCCGCAAAACCAGACAAACTTTGTGTATGGGGGCCTTGATCATGGTACTGAGCCATGCATGCAAGAGGACGAAGATGAAGAGCCCTTTGTAGAAGATGTCAACTATCTATCTAACCTGGATTTCACTCTGAGATATATCGGCCAATGCAATTGGCATGGATATGGGTTAGGTAGGTATGAACAAGGAGTGCGTGTCCTTTGCCAACCAAGATACCAAATGCCTTATGAAAAGTCAGGAGTAGGGTTCAATCACCCCCTGCCCTTAGACATCTTGGTCGTGGACATGCAAGGCCTAGGGATAGGCAACAAGGGTGGATTGGCATCATATCCTTATGCCAACCCTAACACAACGTATAAGTTGGGGTATTACCTCCCATGGTCAACAACCACCCTTATTAGCCTCAATAACCCTTTCCCTTTGCTAGAGAGAGGCAAAAGTTTAGGGACTCACTTTCAAGGAGGTTATAGATAGTTTCAAGAGGGATCTTCGAAGGATGAGTCATAATATGAACCAACATCATATGACCCCTTCGAATCAGATAGTGATCACTCCCAAGTGATCCCCGTGAATGACTATCAAGAGAGCCTCTTGACAATGTTCCCTCTAGAGGCTCCATTCAAGCCAGTGCCACGTCAAGAGCATTAGGTCCCCCCATGGAGAGTGGAACAACCACAATGGGGCCAGATTAATTTTCTTGAGCAAGACAAGCCTGTAATGTCTCAAACAATTATCGGAGCCAACAAGGGCTTTTGGATCTCTGATAGTGATTACGAAGATGAGATAGAAATGGCATATCTTAATCACATGCGATAGATGCAGCATCGACACCACTTGGATATTAATGATATATTCGAACAATTAAACATAGTGCCAGGGCATGAGTGGTATGTAGACCCAGTGTGATGGGACCAAGTGTTGGATCCGCTACTCTAGGCATACGATGCATACCTTCCAACAAAAGACCCTATAGTGGCATCAGTTCCAAGGGTAGACCCTATATTTGTATCTACACATAGGGCCGATCCATTCATGCCCATTCCTCCAGAGCCATATCCGGAGTGCAGGAGTCATCTAGGATGTTCAAGTCACCATATCCATGGTAATGGAGATCAAAATCATCTCATAAACATGATCTCCATTGACTTAACCTCCCCCATCCACAATCTAGTTGATCCAACATGGTCATTGCATCTAGACATAGATGCCATAGATTGGGATCACGTCAATTCACCTCCATCCCCATCAGAGTACTGGAATTTTGGTGAGATGATTCATTTTACCCCAAGGCCAACTCAGGATATCTTCCATGCTGAAGAGGAACCTGAGATTCCCAACGTAGATTTAAACTTAGCAAATGATATTCATTTGATCCCAACTCCACACCAGTTGGAAGACGGATCCCACATGTCAGTGGAGGAGACGACTGACGTAGACATCGGCTCAGATCCAATGAATCCATAGATCATCAAGCTAGGGGTAAGTTTATCCCCCGAAGAGCAAGCCAACTACGTTGCCCTTATCAAAGAGAAGAAGGAGGTTTTTGCATGGTCATACAAAGACATGCCGAGACTAGACCCATAGCTAGTTATGCATAATCTAACGCTTGATTCAACAGTCAAGCCAGTTAAGTAGAAACTATGCAAGATGCACCCAACAGTGGCCTTAATGGTCAAATACAAATTGTAAAAGTTGTTGGATGCACAGTTTGTCATCTGCATGGATTATCCACCATGGCTCTCCAACATGGTGCCCATCAATAATCCTGATGGGAGGATTCGCATATGCACTAATTTTCAAGATCTAAAAAAAGTGAGTCCTAAGGATGATTTTCCCTTGCCTAGCATCGACACATTGGTAGACGCTACAGTAGGCCATGAAATGCTATCCCTCATGGATGGTTTCTCGAGATACAATCAGATTCGTATCAATCCCGAGGACCAACTAAAAATGGTGTTCACAACGCCTTAGGGGACATTTTGTTATAAGGTCATGCCTTTTGGCCTTAAAAATGCTAGCACCACCTACCAACATGCCATGACATACATCTTCCATGATTACATGCACAAGACTTTGGAAGATTACATGGATGATTTGTTGGCCAAATCTCTTTTGCGCCCGGATCATCTCGGTTATTTAAGCAAGATCCTTGATCACCTCATGGAGCATAGAGTCATACTGAATCCCAAGAAGTGCATTTTTGGCGTCACATCTGGAAAGCTCTTGGGTTTCATAGTCTCAAAGCGAGGCATTGAGGTGGACCCCAACAAAGTCAAGGCAATCATTGAAATGCGTCCCCCAACTACCATGAAGCAGTTCAGAAGCCTGCAGGGAAAGGTCACGTCGATCAAGCACTTCATAGTGCAGCTATCTGACAAGTGCTGACCAATGAAAAAATTATTGCACAAAGGGGTAGCATTTCACTGGAATGACGAGTGCCAGTCAGCCTTCGACGACATTAAACAATACTTAGCTTCATCGCCAGTATTGGCACCATTGAGACCAGGAGTGTCGTTCTACTTATACATCTCAACTACTGATGTGGCATTGGGTGCCATGCTAGCCCAGAAGAATGAACTTCACAAAGAATAGGCTACTTACTATCTTAGCCGCACCTTAGTTAGTTATGAACTTAACTATGCATACGTTGAGAAAATCTGCTTGGCAGTGGTGTTTGCTACCAAAAAGCTACGCCACTACATGTTGAGCAACACTACGCATGTTGTGTCTAAGGAGAATCCATTGCGATACATGATGAGTCGTACTTATCATAGTAGCCACATGGCAAAATGGATCATGTTGTTGACAGAATTTGACATAGAGTTTATTGGACATAAATCCATAAAAGGTCAGGTCATAGCCGATCAACTAGCAGAGGCTCCTCTCAAATACAACTAGCCTCTGGCTATAGAACTACCCGATGATGGGGTCTTCCATGTCTCAAAATCACCGAATTCTGACTAGCCTGAGTCACAGGCTGACATAACCCTATTTTTTGATGGTTCCAAATGTGAGCAAGGTGGTGGCACGAGAATAGTATTCTTCACACCGCAGGGCGCTCCTATGCCCTTGTCATTTAAATTAGACTTCCCGTGCACCAACAATAATGTAGAATATGAAGCCTTGCTCATAGGTCTTCAGACAACAATCACCATGAACATCAAGCGATTGAACATCTTTGGTGATATGCTGCTAATTGTCAACCAAGTCAAAGGGGTATTCCAATGTAAATGCCCAGTTCTGCAGGCCTACAAAGCCCTTGTGGAAAAATTCCTAGCAAAGCTTGAATGGTACGACATCGAGGCACTCCCTAAGTCATCAAATCATTTTGTGGACACTATGGCCTCTTTGGGGTCGCTAATCCCGCAAGAAATTTTTGGTGATATGACCACCTGTAGACACCAAAACAGCACCAATCCGATTATGTGACTACAAAAACTGATCGCACTAACATACACAGCCCCTAGGGCAGCCCCAGAGGTTAAAACAGTGGTTCTAACCACTCACACAGCAGTTTTGCAAGTCATAAATCAATTTGGCACCTTTTAGACACTCTGCTTCTTATTCGTCCCACCCAGGGATGAGTGCGAATTTGTATTCATCCTACCCAGGGACGAGTGCAAATTTATACTCGTCTCACCCAGAGATGATTATTAGCGCTCCCTTCGGGGTGGGACGAACGCCAGGTTTGACCAGCAAAAAGTCAGACCTCAGCGCATGACAACTCAGAACTGCCACTTAGATTTCCTTGCATAGCATAGGAGTGCGAGTGAGTTCTTTTGACAACTCATATCTGCTAATTGACTCTCCCTTCACTGCATGGGAATGAGAGTGAGCGTTTCTAAAACATACAAAGACATGCACAGAGACAGTTAAGCAACCCTTAATCAAGAAGAAGTCTTCTTTTCACACAAAAAGCATTCATGCAAAGAAACACTTTTGCATGTTAATTCAAAGAGACCCCTTGGGTCTATAAAATGGTGAGTTTCCTCACCCAAAAGAGATATCGAGCAGGAGCGTTTTGAGCGAGGAAGTGCTGCTAATTAATTTACTTGTGATTTGTGTTTTCAACATCCATAATCTCTTAATCGAAAGAGAGGTTATTGGGTGACTTTTGAAAGCACGAATCAAGAACCAAAATCGATTTTTTGACCACAATATTCTACCAATTTGTCGACAACACATCACATCAGGTTTCGAACCCATCCTACGCAGATTGGTGTCGAAGCAAAGTTTCACCCGCGGGTGGTTTGCCTTCGGGCACCCCCCGCTTTATTTCTTTTATAGTATTTAGCTAGTTTCATATTTATGCTTTTGTCAAGTTTTCATTTCATTTAGATTCATTTTAACTATCGTTAGATTCATATTTTATTTTTCATACACAGGTGCTACTGATTCTTTGTTTGTTTCTTTGAACGTAGATTTTCCGCATTAGAGAAGAAGCGAGGAATCTACCTTTACCAACGCAAGCGGCGACGACATTTTGGTTTGCCCATTTTATATGTGGGCACGCGGAAGAAGGAATTCTAAAACAAGTTGTAAAAGAGCAACACTTAACGCTCCTATCCCCTAAAAAGGAAGGAGACGCATTGTAACACGAATTTGCAAAGCATATCAATAAAAGGGTCAATTTTTATATTGCTTTAATATCTTGTGTTCATGTTCTTCCTTTTTATGCATTTTCAATAACATAGGGTTTAAGCGTTATTTTAGTTTCATTTACATTGCAATTTTAGTTTATCCTTTTTGTTTCCGGAATCTCGTGTTTTCACCACCATTCAAGTCAACACTATCGCAATCAGCGATGGAGCGAGCAAGCTCTGATTTAACACCAGGAATTCACTTGATCTAGATTGAGCTGTCCACAGATAGGTTCTCTCAAATCCGTGATCATATGAATCATGCTAACTGGGGGTCCTTGTTCTCCCCTACTCCCCTTAATAGCAATACAATGCTATTCTTGCAAGTTCTTTCCTGTTCAACTTTTGCTAGGGATGAACTTCAAGAGGGACTAGTTGTTCATACCATCGAGGCTTCTGATTAGCAGGATTGGTATTTACCCATAAGGGACTACCTCAAGTTAGGTAACCTCCCACTTGGATTGACGCATGCCACAAAATGCACATTCAAGTAGAAAGCAAAAAAGCATGTATTGTTAGGAGACATTTTGTACCATCACAACTATGAAGGGATCCTCCTTCGGTGCTTGGACCAGCAAGAGTCCACTTAGGTGATCACCCAAGCGCATGATGGTACATGCGGTGGAAACTTTAGTGGTATGGCCATCGCAAAGCGCATTCTTCGCATGGGCTATTATTGGCAATCTTTAGAGCGAGATTGTTGCACATATGTCAGGAAGTGCATGAAGTGTCAACACCATGCTAATTTGACACACGTACCTTCCTAGGCCTTGCAGTCGATCCAATCAGCTTGGCCTTTTTCATAGTGGGGCCTATATCTAATCAAAAATATCTCCCCTGCATCATCAGACCATCACACGTTCATTGTAACGACCACAAAGTACTTCACTAAGTGGGTGGAAGCAGTTTCGCGTACCTCTACGACAGGAACCCACATTGTGGAGTTCATTTTGCATAACATCATATGTCGTTTTGGTATTCCATCCAAGATAATCTTGGATAATGGGACGTCATTCAAGAACAAAGATGTGTGTGCTTTGACCACAAAGTACAAAATTAAGCATAGTTTTTTGACCCCCTATTATCCGCAGGCAAATGGGCAAGCAAAGGCGTCAAACAAAATGCTAGTTGCCATCCTTAAAAATATAGTCACAGACAATCATAAGGATTGGCACATTCAGATCCCACTTGCCCTGTGGGCCTATCACACTAGCATTCAGACACCCATTGGGGCAACTCCATTTTCACTCGTGTATGGCTCCGAGACTGTCATGTCTCTCAAGTTGGAAATTCCTTCCCTACGCATATCAATGCAAGAGTTCATCGATGATGATACTGCACGACAGGCCCAGTTAGACCACCTTACGTTGCTTGAATAACGACGTGTTAATGCCCTCGAGCATTTACGTATCTATCAAGAGTGACTTAAGAATGCATACAACATGAAAGTTCACTTGAGGGACTTTTAGGTCGGTGACTTGGTCTTGAAAGAGAACAAACAGAACTCTAGTCTGCCATCCCATTTAAGGGACAAATTTGTGGCAAATTGGTTAGGTCCTTATGTCATTGATAGTACAATAGGACCTAGAACATACCAGCTAGCCTCTCTTGACGGAATCAAGAAACTAGAGCCCTTGAACATCAGTCATTTATAGCCATTCCATTTTTAGAAGAGACATAGCCTAAACAAAAGCTCTAAGGATTCCACCAATCGCTTGGTCAATCCCCAAAATGCTCCAAGGATTTTCGTAATTGCTTGGTCAATCCCCAAAATGCTCCAAGGATTTCCGTAATCGCTTGGTCAATCCCCAAAATGCTCCAAGGATTCCCGCAATTGCTTGGTCAAAAACAAGAAAATTCAAAAACAATAAAATCATCAAAAATAACAAAATTTGCATCTCATTTCCATACATGCTCAAAATCTTCACAAAAATAAAGAGCTCTATTTTGCATATCATCTTCATACTCACACAAATCAATCCATCAAAAACACAAAAATATATAGTTGCATTAAGCATCACATCCATACAGTGCATATTTGTGGTCACAAAGGTCAAAGCACCATAGACTGTCATTACTTGGAAAAACCATCATTTTTCTACATTTTTCCACTTTATCAATAACTCATCGCCTATAACCACCATTCACGCTATTTTCCCCTGTCATAGTCAGTTGTTTTCTCATGTATCGAGAGTTTTTGTCATTCAGTCATCATTAGCTATCTAGCCACATACTGTACCAAGTTAGATAGATTTTACGCAGGTAGAGTTCTACTTGGATCACACCTTGTTACGTAGCATCCCGACACAAGTTAAAACATATAACAAAGTTCCCAAATTGTATGAATGAAAGATGAACCCTGCAAAGCAATCCAAGTCACCATAAGCGAAATGGTTATCTTGCTCATCCCCCTGTGCGAATGAACCCAAGAATGTTGAGAGTTGGCAAAAGGACAAGCATCCTCCCTACCCAATTCCCCAAGAATCCCAAGTTTTCAAAAGTTGCAAAACATCAACAATTTGCAAACATCAAAAATCCAAATTTTGACATCACAACCAAAGTGCATACATCAAGACAAGCACATAAAATAGTGATTCTCATCACTCCATATCCAAATCCCTTGCTCAAAAGAAAATAATACAAAAATAAACAATTATTTTTATCACTACAAAAGAGCAAGTATCCCAATACAATTGAAGAAAATAAGGGAGTCGAACTTGAATCCCTGGAACTCTCAGCATTCCAACAGGTCATGAGGCAAACCTCAGTACCGATTTGGTTGATAGCCTATTGGTCACTAGTGGTAAACCTCCCGCATGATGATATATCTATCACATTAACTTGTGTGCAGATCAATGTTTGCATGTGGATGAGCTAGCTTATGGTATCCTACGATAGCATCGTAGATTAATCTGAATAAATAAAAAAAAGGAGTTAGTGGAGCTAATCAGGTGATCCTCAGTATAGGTTTGGTTGATAGCCTATCTGGCACTGGCGGTATCCTGACCAACACCACATAAATGAACTCAATTGCACACACAGGGATGTGAAATAACTTGGTCAAGGACAAGTCCAATTCATACCTTGGTCAAAAGTCTTGTGAGATAAAGTACAGTCATGGCTAGTTAGTTAAAACATCTGAGTCCCAGAAAACCTTAACTACATTCTCAACCAACTTGCTATCTTTCATCCTTGCATCGCCATCAAAAAATACCAAAAAAAAAAAAAACATGTATACATAAAAAGTTATTTACTGCAGCCATCGCCTAGGAAAAAAAGCCATAAATTTCTACACAGTCTATGGTGTGACTACCAAACATCACAAATTCAATTCATCCATTCCATTTGCATATCATATAAATTAGAAACATTTGCACTCATCAACACATATGCATTCATCTCTGTAACTTAACATGCATACATCCATATTCACCAATCATCATGCATAAAATCAAATCATCACATGCACATAAAAAAAATAAAGTCTGTATATATATATCACCAAAAATGCCCGTAGGCTACAAAGAACCGGTCATGTGACCCCGCAACCAAGTCCAAAATCTCAAAACCCCCAAGCCTAAGGCATCGGCCACCATGATCAAGCAGGATCGATGCGACGGGAACTACCCCCATGGTGTGGGTCCTATGGGACCCCTCAAGGCGGCTGTTGCTAGCCCCCGCATCACGCCTAATACCCCCTCCCTCATCCAGTTGCCTGCGATAAGACGATGCTGACTGCTCAGTATCACTGCCCCTCGTCTGATGCGATGACCCACCACCCGAGGGCTCAGGTACCCACCCCCCAAGGTAGATGATCTCTCCCTCCAAATCCATCTAGTGCTGACACCACTTTGCCTCCCATTGATGGTACATCATGACTACATCGTTGCACTACACCAGCTACACCTGTAGGAGATCCCTCTCTCATGTAGCATCGATATTCCCTTCTTACCAGTGGTGCACAACCCATGCATTCTCCCACTCTACTAACTGAGCCCACAAGAGATCCCTCTCTTGCAGAGCCTCCCCCAGCTCCTCATCTTGTCTCCGTAGTAGCTCCACCAATCATGCATTCTCAGTGTGCACCCCTGACTCTGTGTCCTCTAAATCTCCCTGAGGTGTGGGTGCCTCTAGAACATCAACCTTCTCTGGCTCCCACTACTCTAGGACGTCCTGCATCTCTGGCTGGTTTGAAGCCCCAAAATCCATGCCCAAGTCACCCACCTCCACCATGTCTGCCTCCTCGAGCGAAGCTCCCCAATCATCTCCTAGTGCCTCTGCACCATCATCCCCTACCATTGCTGCCTCCGTGCCTCCCAGTGGTCCCTCTCCTTGCCATCACCATAGAGTCCACCACTGATCGTACTCTACAGTAGTCCCGACATCATACACATCTAGGACATTGATCATCGCATCCAAATCCTTGCCCAATGGCGTGATGACCGGCCGATGCAGAGTCCTCTCATCCCCCCGACGTTGATAGACCATGGGATCACCAGGCAACCCCTGGTGCACCCCAAATTGTTGTGTCACCTGGATGTATAGGAAGAAATCCTGCTTGATCCCATGCTACCCAATCAGCCATCGCTCCCTGCGTACCCTTTGGAGCCACTCTCCAACCTTCGACCAGGCTGGACAGTCCCAGTAGGGACGCTAGGACACCTCACCTGGAGCAAGCTGAGCAAAGGCATCGGCATAGTGCACTACGACACCTGCCCACCACCGACTCTATCCCTGCTCCTTCGACCAATTCCATAGAGCCACATAACCTATATCCTTATCTACCATCTCTACCCGCATCATCCACGATAACCCCCCTGGTCTCTCCACCGCTATGTGCTGCCAACCCCAGCTCTATAGCAGATAGCTATAGCTGATCCCCTTTCGCCTCTGACAATGGACCTCATATAGCTCCCCATAGAGTTGTGCCAGTAGTGTCTGTCCCTATCTCATGACCAAAGGCTCCTATTTAGAACACTCCACCAATCGACAGACCACATCTAGCAGGTTCCACGGGAACCTCACACCTGATGAGTCAGGTAGTAGCATGTTGGAAATGAGGCCCATAAGTAATGCATGCCTCACTCCAAAAACCCCCCTATAAAACCACCATCGAACCAGAATCTAGCCCATATGGCAGTCAATCTCTACCCTCTCCACTGGACCATCCACCCCCAACTCCTCCCCATGCCCGAAGTAGCGTGTCAGCACCGCTGTCTGCTGATCCCGCGACTTCGTCCTGATCGGCAGTCCGTCTATTGGAATCCTCAGAATCTGATAGACATCATCCAAAGTGACTATCATCTCCCATGTTGGGAGATGGAAAGTATTAGTCTGGGGATCCCACAAATTGATTAGGGCCATCAGGTAGGCCCGATCCCCAATCACTGACTCTAGCTGAGTCACCTGCTTGAGCCCTAGGGCGTCAAGCCACTCCCAGTCAGCCACAGCTAGCGCCTCTCGTGCTTCAGCAAAAATAGTCGGCACGTGATACCAGATCTTCACAACCTACAATAGAAAACAAAATAAGCACATTAGAATCATGAAAAATAGTGTACCGATACAAACAACATAAACGAAATAACAAAATTTAATTTGTCAACCTAGGGTTTTATACCCTCAAATTGATAAATTCGAACAAAAAAATTATAATACAAGAAAATAATAAAGAGGGAGTTCACTTACTAGTCTCACTTCAGCCCCGTTGCTTGATCCAGTTTGTGCACTCATGGTGGTAGAAAAATTTGTTAGCGCTTCGCTTCGCAGAATTGACCTCCTCCTCAGAGCTCCAAATCGCTAGAGAAAACAAGTGCAAATGAGCCCAACCCCTAGTTTTGGCCTTTAAATAGGATTTTTGAGCCTGTAATCATTCCTCCCTAGGAAAAGCACTCTGGTTAGCATTCGACCTACCCTAGAATGAATGTTCAATAGGAATTCGTCCCACCCAGGGACGAATACAGAGCAAACATTTCGCAAAACAACAAAAATGCACAAAAATGCACCAAAAATAGCAATAAACTTGCCCGATGAGAGTGCTTTTGCACTTGACATTCTCGGCATTCAAAATAGATGTTGGGGTCATAAATACTCACTATCCTACTCCCTAAGAAGGCTACCATAGCCGGACCTCTCCACGAGAAGACGGATCTTCAAGAATTTCATCCCCAAACTATGTCACCAAAAGGGGCAAAACCCACCCAAAAATAGCAATAGAGTTGCCGAACGAAGGCACCTTCGTGCCTGACCTTCTTTGCATCCAAAATAGATGTTGGTTTTATAAATCATCACCATCCTACTCCCTAAGAAGGCCACCATGGCTGGACAGCTCCACGAGAAGACGGATTTTGACAATTTTATCTCCAGAAAGGCGTCCCCAAAAGGGTTAACACCCACCAAAAATAGGTCTAAATGTCGGAAAACTGCACACACATTCAAAGATAAATCTCTGAAGGCACCCTTACCTAAGTCATCTTGGGTCAAGAGACTCATCACTTTTCTCATGTAGGTCATTCCTTCATCGATTCGTCGCTTGAGGGGGTAGTCACACTTAGTCACCAATCAACAAATACACACCCAATTAAGGAAATGACATGCATTCAAAGAATCATTGACAAAGACAAATCACGCTCCTGCTTGGGGTAGTAAACAAGCAATAATCACAAACTGATCAATCACTTGGCATTCGTGAATCATGAACTCAAGGTTCCCGCAGAAAAAAGGTTGCGCCCTTTGCCTATTCATGACTGATCAATGTCTAAGCTCAAGTAACACCTCACCGAAAAAGGTTAACACTTGAACTGAGTTCCTTCGCTCATCGAAGCAAGGATTCAAGAATGCATGCCCTTTTCATACTTGGGGCATCAAAAGTTGGTTAGGTTACTAAGAAACCCTAATCATTAGTGCTTTGGTTATCTATTTTTGCTCGACGTTGTGCCTTGCACAATGCATCCCCAAAAGGGGCATCTGTAGACACCAAAACAGCACCAATCTGATTATGTGACCACAAAAACTGATCGCATTGACACACACAGCCCCAAGGGCAGCCCCCAGAGGGTAAACAGTGGTCCTAAACACTCTCACAGCAGTTTTTGAAGGTCAAAAATTATTTGGCACCTTCAGGCACTTTTCTCAATATTCATCTCACCTAGGGACGAATTCAAACTGGGATTCGCCCCACCCCGGGATGAATTCTAAATTCGCTCTAGGGTTGGGCAAATTGCAGGTTTGATGAGAAAAAAGTCAAATCTTGACAAATGGCAGCTCAGATCTGCCGCTTAACGCTTCCTTCATTGCATGGGAGTGTGGGTGAGCGTTTTCGAGCATTAGAGGCTGTTACAAGGGCGGTCATGAAGTCCCTATTCAGGGAGGAATCTCCTTCCCCCTGGGAAGGCATGATTGCCAAGTGGCGCCTCTACATGCCCATTTCAAGAGACCTCCAGGTCTATAAATTTGTGAGTTCCCTCACCCAAAATGGGAAAGGAAGAGCAATTTGGAGCAACGAAGTGCTGTCATTTTATTTCCCCATACATCCTTGTGCGATTTATGCCTTTCACATCCGTGATCTCTTTTGGAGAAGAGGTCATTGGGTGATCATTGAAAGGTCGAATCTTGAGCCCAAAACTCAAAATTTGGCCATAGAATACCACCCCAATTTTCCGAAAACACCTTACAAGGGATTTTGGACCCATCCCAAGTGCATTGACGTCGAAATCAGTTCCCAACGGTGGGCGGCCTGCCCAGGTGCCCCTGCACTACCGCGAGTCTAATAATCCCTTTTAGGAATGATTAGGAATCTATGGCAGATTGTTATTTCTATCATTTTTATCTTGCATTTCATATTATGCTTCTTAGGTAGTTTGCAATTTCGATTTCGTAATGTTTTGAGCAAATCTTATCATGTTCTATAACTTTTTGTCTTTACTAACTTGCAGGTAGCATCATCAAATTCCTACCAAGGAAGGCCAAATTGGGAAAATCTGACCATCTGGGTCTTCCCAAAATACCCCCAATTAGCTAACCCCAAGTTTGCAGGTCTTTTGGAGCTCTCTAGGTAGGACATTGGAGACATTACCTTTTCGGCATTTTGTTGTAGGTAAATTCGTCCCGCCCCAGAGCGAATTTAAATCAATGAGGAATTTCCTGATTATTCTTTTTACAGTGCCCTCCTGGTGATGTCCTTATGCCCCTATAAAATTTTTAGAGCATTTGGATTCATTTTAGTTATAGTTTAATTCATTTTTCTCATTCATTGATCGTAGGCTTGGGGATTGCATGTTTTGTTTCATCCACAGGTGCTACTAACTATTTCTTGTTCCTTTGAACATAGGATCAGAACATCGGAAGAGCAACAAGGAATCAACATTCATAGACACAAGCGGTGGTGACATTTTGGTCCGCACACCTTACATGTCGGTACGCGGAAGAAGGATGGTTATCCATGGATGTGACCAAGAGATGAATTTGACGTTCCTCGCATCTAAATAGGGAGGATGTGGATTGTAACCGAAATGTGAAATACATCAATAAAATAGAAGTGTTGTTATTTCATTTGGGCTTCAATTCATGTTTTTCTCCATCTCATGCATTTCTAATTCGTAGGGTTTAGCGTTAAGTTCAGTTCCATTTTTGCATCGTGCTTGGAGCTTTTCCTTTTTGTTTCTGTATCCTCATGCTTCCACTTCCAAAAGGTATAGTGAAAATATTTTAGATATATAAGAGTCAAAAGATATTGAACTTTTGACAAGGGATTAATTACATGGAATTATCACAGCTTTTGGGATGAGAATAAAAGAGGAACCTATTTCCCAGAAATAAGAAGCCTTCAAATTTACTAAGAAGATAAAGGGTAAGAAGTCAGATTCAAACAATGAGTTATCTAGTGATGAAGAAGCAAATTATGGTAGAAGGAACAAGGACTCAAGAAAGTATAAAGGTACAAAATCAGTTAGATGTTTTAATTGTGGTAAATATGGTCACTATACAACTGATTTTCCAGAGGCTGGATATAACAATGATGATGAGAAATAGGTTCATAAGAACAGGAAAGCAGGAAAACACAGGTACCAAAAGAAAAATAGGGATGAACAAGGCAAGCAAGGAAAGAAGTTTTTCCAAAGGTATAAGAAGAGTTTTTATGCAAACAAGGCAAGTAAGAGTTCAAGTTATAGTGATGGAAGCTCTTCAATTAATGAAGAAGAAGAAACCCTATTTATGATAGTAGAAAAAAATGTTAGAAAGAGAGGTCTAATGATTCTCAAGTGTTTTAGATGTGGAAACTTTGGTCATATTGAAGATAGTTGTACAAGTAATGGATTCATTTTCAGTGAAGATGAATATGATGATGCTCTTGAAGGACCAGAAGAAAGTCTTATTATAGAAATAGAAGAAGAAGGAAGTACTTCTAGTGGAAATAAATAAATAAATAATGAAGATGATCCTAAAGGTAAACAAATAGAGGAAGAATCAGAGGAAGGAGAAGTTGATATTGAGGGTGAGCTTATTGTTATGCATTAATATAGGTAAGAAAGCAAAACTTAAAACTCATGCTTAAGTTTCAAGAATGTGATGAAGAGAAAGGAAATCTTATAGAGGATCTAACCAACTCAATAGCTAAGACAAGGAAATTCAAAGAGAAGTTAGAAGCAATGGTTTTAGAATGTGAAAGGTTAAAGCATGAGGTAGCTTCACTAAGGAAGGAAGTAAAAGAGTCTAAGGACAAGTTACATAGGTTTGGGAGAAGCTCAAAGAACTTGGATAAGATTTTTAAGGTACAAAGAAAACAAGGAGAGGAGTCAATATCAATATCCAAAGAAGAAGAAGCTTTAGAAGAAGAGAGTGTAAGAGAGAGTGAGAATTCTAAGAATGAGTTGGAAAATAGAAAGTTCAATAAGGAAAGGAACAATGCACAAAAGAGGAAAAAATGGAATAGAAACCAGCACAGGGAACAAGATACTAAGAGACCAATGAGGTCAAAACAAGAAAATTTCAATGGATGATGCTTCTCATGTCATAGGTTTTGGCACAAGGCTACACAATGTAGGACAAATGAAAGACATGAATATGGGAACTTTTGAAACATGCATATTTTTTAAGGGTATTGCTACACTTGTAATTAGTTTGGTCACAAGGCAGTAAAATATAGGGTTCATGACAATAATGGATATGGCTTTACCAGGAGAAACCCAAAGATATTTGCACATTTAAGGAATACCAAAATTAAGTGTTATAAGTACAATAATGTTGGGCATACAACAAGGTGGTGTAGAGAAGAAATTCCAAAGAAAAGTAGGAACAGGAATAGTCAAAGGAATCAGAAGGATTAGTTGATGAAAAAAGTGGACAAAGGTTAAGATCAATGCATGCTGGGAGTAGAAATACTCCCACCCTAGAATTAACCACTTCAAGAGGAGTTGGGGGAGGGACTAAGCTAAGAGTCTCATTCTTAGCCCCAAGCCCCAAAGGTGATTCTTTCCCATTGATGTCAAAGGGGGAGAGATTTGAGTTAGGGGGATAGCATTTAGTCAGGAGGAGCAGTTTTGAAAGAAGAAAAAGGTTTGGTAAAAAAAAGGGTTGCCATCAATGACAAAGGGAGATATTTTTGGAAATTTTGAGTTAGCTGAGTTGTCATTTATTTCAAGAGTCAATGTTAGGAATCAGTGTAGGACTTGGTAAAATAAGGGTTAAAATATTTATATTTTAATCCCAAGAGATTTGGTCTAAGAGCTCCAAATGATTGGTCAAAAGGATGGTTAAATAGGCTAAATAAAATGCCTAAAGGAAATAATATTATAATATTTATTATTATAATATTAAGTATGGTCAGAAACGACCTAAGGGTGAAATAGGAAAACACCTAGGCCCAATAGAAATAATATTATAATATTTCAATATAATATTAAAAGTTTAATTATTCCTAAGGTAGTTTATAAATAATTTATAATATTTATATTATAAATTTATTTATAAAACAATATTGTTTATAACCCAAGTTGGGTTGGGTGCCAAAAACAATTTAATTTTTATAATATCCACCGATGTGGGAGAGAGGGAGGCATATGGTATAAATACCATAGCCTTACCCCTAAGGAAAGTAAGTCTCCGAAATATTTTTAATGCATGCGAATTTGAGGAATGGTAAAATATTTTCGTGAGAAAGCAAGGACAAGGTTACAATTTCAGGTACCCTAAAATTTGCGAAAGTCAAAGCAATCAAGGTGAAAAGGCTAAACACCAACCAGTGGTTGGGCTAGTGATGAATCCAATGTGTGCAAAGGTTTTGGAATGCAAGGTGTTGTGTTTGATTTCCATTGATGACATGGGATAAGAAACTTTTGGCTCTTGGAGGACAAGTAGGAGTCAAAGAACCCTAGGCGCATTTGAATCCCATGTGAGCGCTTAGCTCACATGACAAGGGACCCACAACTAAGGCACTGCAGGAACTTCGACTAGGGATCGAATCCCATAGGGAGCACATGATGAGGTATTTATTTTTATAAAATTTGTATTGCCCTAAGTTGTTTGTAGCACTCAAAGCACTGTTTCATTTATGTGCTTGGAGTGTAGTGTGAAGAGGGAAAATTATTAGCACGTGGGGTTATTTGTTTTTGTTAAAGTGTTTAGGGAGTTAAAAGGGTAAGGTAATTAATTTTTACCTTAGATAAAGTGAAATATATTTTATTGAGGGTTAAAAATATATTGCACTATTTTATAAAGTTAATTACTTGAAAAATACAATATTGAGTAGGGAGACATAAGTAGTGTTTGGATTATTTTATACATTACATTTCTAAAAGGGGTTATTGTGAAATTGAATGAGTGAAATATCTATTTGATAAAGTTGGATATTATAATGTGTAATTGAGAATTAATAATTTGTGTATGGTGAAAGAAAAATTGAGGATAGATATTGATATCTAACCATTAATATTGGCAAAGAGAGTGATTGTGATTGAGACAGATCTTGAGGTTAAAATATTTATCAAAAAAAAGGTATGGAAATATATTCCTTATGAGTGAAATATTGTTGGATGTTGTGAATGCTAAGTTGGAGTGAAAGGGATTTTTTGATAAGCATTGTTGAGTTTGGTTTTGAGATATCCAATGTTGATTGATATTTTTTGGAATGAAAGTTGATACTAGAAACCTTGTTTGATAAGCATTTTTGAAAATATTGAGTAAGATTTCATATGCTTGATTAGGGTTTGTAAAGATCATAAGTATTATTGTTATGTGAAGTTGAGAACTATGTTGAATTACGGTTTGTGAAAGATCATGAGTATCATTGTTATGTGAGGTATGTTTGATAAGCATTGTTGAATAAGCTTTCATTGAGTGATTGGTTTAGTGGAGTTGATTCAGCCTAGTTGATTGGAAGTGTTGGAGTGATAGTTCAATTTATGTGAAATACTTTGTTCATTACTAATTTGAGAAAGAAATTGAAAGTGATTGAGTGTGAAGCATATTGAATCTCTAACCATTGTCTATACGTTTTTGTGGTTAAACAAAAGAGTTTGAAAGTGATTTAGCATTGTTGTAAGTGTGAAGCATATTGAGTCTCTAACAATTCTCTATATGTTTCTATAAGATTAAAAAATATTCTATATGAAGCTTGTTTATGTGATTGAAGAAGTTTTCTGTGATAGATTGATTTGAGATGAATAGTCTTTTGTGAAAGCTTGTGAGCTGATTTGAGTAAGTCCTAGAGTGGACTTAAGGACTGAGTTGATAAGATTTTGTGGAAGCTTATAATGCAGATTTTAGGTAAGTCTTAGTGAAGACTTTTTGAGTAGATTGGGCATATTCTGGCGAGGACTTGTTGAGAAGATTTGAGGTAAGTCTTGGTGAAGATTTTTTGAGCAGATTGGACAAGTTATTGAGAGGACTTGTTGGACAAATTTGAGGTAAGTATTTGAGTAGACTTGTGAGAAGAGTTGATTGATTTATTTGTTCAAACCTTGAGTTATGGTTTGGGACAGATCTAGAAGAGTCGAGTTGTGATTAGATCAAGCTTTGTGTTAATGCTTGAGGACAGAGTATGGTGCGAATTTGAGGATAGATTTGTGTCATACTAGAGACAAAGATTGAGCAAATTTGTGCTAGACTAAAGGAATATGTTTAGGAAAAATTTGAGATAGAGATTGAGTAGATTTATGCTAGACTGAAGGACTGTGTTTAGTGCAGATTTAAAACAGGTATTGAGCAATTTTGTGCTAGATCGAAGGACTATGTTTAGTGTAGATTTGAGATAGAGATGAGAGTAAGCTTTGGAGGTGACAAAACAGAGGATAGTAGTCTCCAGTGGATAGAGATACATTAGCCAAAGCAATAAGGATAGTAAGTGAGGACAAAGTCTTTAGTGGAGAGAGATCCACAATCTAGTGCAGTGGAGGCAGTAGTATTCTAGAGGATCACCAGCCAAAGCAAAGGATAATGAATTATCATATGGATAGAGATCCATAAACTAGCTAAGGGGATTGGTGTCTCCTGTGGATAGAGATACATAAAATTGATTAGGGGATTGGTGTCTCCTTTGGATAGAGGTCCATAAATATCATAATAGAGAAAGGATTCCCAAGATATTTGTTGATATAATTTTAGTGAAATATTTTATTTGTGGAGTAGCCCACATTGGGTGAACCACGCTAAATTGGTGTCTCTATTGTGTGCGGTGATTTATGAGTTGCTTTGATTACTGCTATTGATATTGCATTGATATATTGGATAATATTTTTTGAGTAAAGAAAAGTAAAAAGTTATCTTATACTATTCACTCCTCTCAGTATAAGCTTGTTTCTTCACTTTTATACACATAAGTTGCACCATTACATAATTAATCATACAACTTATGTCATAGCTCCTGATAATCCATTCTACTACATGATGGGCATAAGTTACAACAATAGTCACATCGCCAAAAATATTATGCTACTCACTGAATTTGATCTCAAATTTATCAACCAAAAATCCATAAAAGGATAATTCATTGTTGATTAGCTCATTGAAGCTCCTTTGATCAACAATAAACCACTCCTCTTTGAGCTTCTTGATGAGTCAATGTTTCATAATATTGAACTTGAACAATATGTGGAACCTAAAATTTTAGCTGAATTAACCCTCTTTTTCAATGACTCTCACTATGAACAAGGGGGAGGTGCAAGAATAGTCTTTTTAACACAAGGGGTACCATTACCATTTTCTTTCAAACTAGGCTTTCCTTGTAAAAATAACGATGTCAACTACAAAGCTCTCATTCTTGGCCTTTAGATGGCACTTTCTATGCACATCACATGCCTATAAATATTCACCTATTCCCTCCTCATTATCAATCAAATCAAAGGAATATGATAATTCCAATACCCCATACTCTAGAAGTATAAGCAAGTCACTAAGAAATTACTTGCCCAATTACAATGGTACAATATTGATGCTACCCTACACTCAACTAATTATTTTATTTATACCATGGCTTCTCTCAGGTATTTAATACCATAAAATCCACATACTAATACCACTTGTGTATCTATGCAAATATTGTATAATTTCGCTATTTCCACTATTGCACCTTCTCACGATGGTGGCATCAATGTTGTTCAAACTGAACCTCATGATCCTTGGTTTTACCAAGTCAAGGATTATATTAAATTAGGCATCCTTCCTTGTGATCCACCTCATGCTCATAAATGCACATTTAAACAAAGGATAATTTTATACATTGTTGGGGTACATCTTGTACAAATGTAGCAAGGATGTTGTCCTTTTGCATTATCTCAAACCATATGAGGCTCAACACATCATTCAAGCTTCCCACGATGGTACTTGTGGAATCTATTTCAATGGGATAGCCATTACCAAACATATATTACACATGGGTTATTATTGGCCTATTAAGAAGTATGATTGTTACAATTATGTTAAAAAGTGTATCAAATACTAACAACATGCTAATCTTACACATTTACCATCTCAAGAACTTAAACCCATTCAATCCATGTGGTCCTTTTCTCAATGGAGCTTGGATATCATTGGCAAGATCGCACCAGCCTCATCCAGTAATCACAAATTCATCATCACTTCTATGGATTATTTTATGAAATGGGTTGAAGCAATTCCTCTCATCCAAATTTTAGGTCCTAAAATTATAGATTTCATTACTCAACATATCATTTGTCATTTTGGCATTCCTTCCAAAATCATCTCTGACAATGGTACACCTTTTAAGAACAACAATGTTCATGCATTATGTGATAAATACAACATCCAACATAACTTATCTACCCCATACTACCCATAAGGTAATGATCAAGCCAAATCTACCAATAAAACCATATGTGTCATTCTTCATATTTCATAAAATTATTGTAGCATGTCATCATGATTGGCATAATCAAATTCCATTAGCACTCTAGGTATACAAAATAAGCATTCACACTCCAAATAGGGCAACATCATGCCATACATATTCATTGTGAATAACATACATAAAGAATTAAATACACACTTATTAGCGCACCTATTGTGGTGTCCAATCCATTTTCAAGATACTAGATCATAGATATATTTTTGTGATTTGACCATTTATAGTTAAGTCAATCAACCTCCATCCAAAATTATCAAATTCTAAAGCACTTCAGGGCTTCCCCTTGGTTGACTTGAGTTCTTTTATGGATAAATTGCACATCTCATACATTAAAGTAAATTTTGAGCATATGAAAGGTAACACTTTGCGTATAATGTCCACCTACTGAAAGTCACCTTGCTCATCCTATCATTTGCATGATTCAAACTTGAGGATCGATAAAAGTACAAGCTATTCAAAAAAAAAATAAAAGGTAGAAAACAAAAGCAAAAACCAAAAATAACACTACAAAAGAAATTGAAACAGAAAAGAAAAGCAAAGAAAAAGAGCATCATCAAAAATATTGAATCCTTGAGGTCCTTAGGTCCATAAATCATAGGGTTAAACTCCATTTGGGCTATAGAAACCTGACTGGTAGTGGAGTATACCTTTTAGGTGGTGACATGTCTATCACATTAGCAACCTTATTTTGTATATAATATTGTGCACTTATGGATGAGCTAGCTTACAAGCTATGTTTATAATTGGTTGATGTCATACTACCTCAAAATGGTTGAATTAACATCACTATACATGCATTGGTACATCCTTGAATCATGCTTAGTTATGATAGATATGATTTTCTTAGAGTGTTGTTCAATTCCTCAATGGGTTTGATTGCTCAAACTACAATGTTTGACTCTCTTAAAAATACTCTAAACATTCTTAATCCCTAGAATAATGGAAAAAATCACATCACAATTTATTTTGCTAAAATAAAAGTGCCTTCTTCATTATTGTTTTACATTCTATTATTGCAATTTCCTACCTCACTTGTTCATATCCATCCACATCTTCATTTGTTGCATGCCCATCCATCACTTGCATCCATTATAGATTCATTACACACTTCACCTTCATATCATCCTCCATATTTTTTCTTGTCTCTCATGCATTATGTGCTACATGATCACCCATCCTTATCTCCATCACATTATTTATGATATATCAAGTCTACATGTCATTACATTCCACATATGTCTCTACATATATTTGCATACATACATTCCATAATTCATACCACATACATCTATGTCTATATCATAAAAAGCATCTACACAAGCATACATCATAAAAGCAAGAGTCCTTGATAGATGGCATACAGTGCTACAAAACATGTTATAATCTCAAAATGTACCCTCAAGATACAAAACATGTTATACTCTCTCAGGCTCTACAATGCATATGTATATATCTCATACAATAATCATATAAACCTTATTGATCACTAGGAGTATCTCCAATCCCCTCCTGAGAACTTGGTGCCTCATCCACTCTTTGCTCTATCATTTCTCTACTATGCTTTGAGGCATACCCCTTTGCCTGCAATGTTGCTGGATCTACCACCCGTTGACTCATGAAAACTATAGGAGGAGTACTCCACTAAATTCACTATGAATGCATATGTGATCATGAATATGATTGCAAGTCTGGATATAAGGGAAGAAGAAATCCATGACTAGTCAAATCCACATCACACTACACCCTCTTCATCATCTTGCTCACGTATGTTGCTAAAAAATTTGCTTGGTATCGCTACCATTATTTCACATCCTCTTGTAGGTCCACCATCTCTATCATGGTCCACTCCTAAGATATTACTTCATCCAATTATTGCTACAACCACACTACCCCATTTATCATCTCATCCCTCATAGCCCTGGCATCATCTCACTCTCCTACTAGAGTGTCTCTCTCCTTGGACAATAACCCTACCTTAACCCTAGCATCATATCACTATCCTACTAGAGCATCTCTCTCCTCATACAAATACCTTCCCTCAGCTACGACTCTCTCTAGCCTCTCTTGCATCCCCTATCTCTTTACTATCGTTATATTTCTCTCCATGACCAATGATGCTTGCTCTATTGCCCATGCCATATCACTCTTTGTCATGCACCCCTTTATATGCTGCACCATATCTCACAATAGTATGGTCTCATCCTACACCACTAACATCTCACAAAGGCCAATTATAAATTCAAACTTTAGCTCTTGTACCTCTACTATCTGCTCCATTGGTGCCATACCCTCCATTGATGGCATCTCCTCCATTAGTACCATCCCATAAATCGATGACACCTCCACTCACGATGGTCCTACCTAATCTATTGGCATACCATCACTCAACCCCTCCACTCATGATGGTCCTACCTCATCTATTATCATACCATCACTCTACCCACCTCCACCTATGATGGCCCTACATCATCCTCCCTTTGCTATCGTACCCATTAGAGCAAGGAATCTAACTCCTCTCCAAGAATTGGCTCACCATGCATCACCACCCCTTGTGACCCACTCCCCCTACTATTATCTTTACTCTTGGAGCACCCTATGTGGGTACCTCCCCCAATACTTTAGGTAATCCACCTGCTACATCATTCAATCCATCTACTACACCCACTCCTAGCTCCTACCTCTACATTTCCCACCATAAATCATACTCCAAAGTCATACCTATGCCATCCTCCTCCATGATCACTATCACCTTATATGATGTGATATCTAACAGATGAACAACTAACCTTAGCCCATGATCTCCTTACATCCTCTAGATCACTACTAGTTATTGTAGTCCAACTATCACATCACTCTAGAAAATAGGAAAAACTCCACCTAGCTCACATATCAACTGACCATCCATATCCCTCATCTCACCTTGATCAAATGCTTTACATCCTCTATCCACTCTAGTGCTCCTTGCCATGGCCTCCAAGTGATATCGACTGCCACTAACCCTTCTAACTTTTTCTTGAAGTACATTTCATCACCCTCATGTAGTTGTTTAATGTGACCCTCCGTATCCATGCACCACCTCAGCACATAGGGCACATCCTTACACATTAATCTATGAACATCATACGACAACTTCATTGACCTTTTTATTGAAATATGCTTCCATACCCGCACCTATAATAATGGCATAAAACTTAGCTTAGTATGCTCTATCCTCCTCAAGGTATGAAGCTCCTTGAAGTTCTGTGCTAGAAATTTTGGTGCCCATGCAAACCTAAAATTATGCTCTACCATGTTGTAAACTACTCCAATAATATTCTAGGGGAACTTCACACTTTATGTTTTTGGTAATGGATAAATCGTAATCAGGAGCATCACCATCATGTGTCGATTGAACAAAATATTGTCCTCCCAACACTTACCATAGTGGACCCTCCCTCATGATCCATATCATGCCATCTATCACCAAATACCCTCTATAGTATACCACTCGGCTCATCCTTCCTCATTGTTTCCCTCACTGTGATTTCCTCTATTGGAATATGATATATCCGATACACATCCTCCAATGAGATGGTCATTTCCCTTGTTGGAAAATGAAAGGTATTACTATTGAGATCCCATATCTGAGATACAACCAATACATAGGACCAATTGGAGTGCAAAATATACATTTCTCATAATCCTTACAATCCTATCTTGCCCAACCATGTTCTATCATCTACCAACCATACCTTATTCAGCTTATCTCTAAGCATACGAATTCGATGTTGCAATTGCATATTTTTTACTTGCATCCATCCATTCAAACACAATAATTTATCATCAGTATGATCAATCAGATATGTAGATACATTATTTTAAAAAATATATTCATTACGATGTTGTACATTCACATGTCATTGTGCAAATCTCAATCTAAGGGTAGATCCAGATACTCATTTGGTCAAAAATCATACCTTTGCAAAAAAATTTCCAAATAAATTTATATACATAGACTAAACACACATGTGCAAATTCACGTATACTGATAAAAGTAGTTAACATTGCAAAATAAGGTATATTTGGATACCCATTTGCCCAAAAATTAATCCCATGTAAAACTTTATCCAAAAAAATATACATACATCAGTAAAAACACACATGCTTCCATGCACGCATCTCAAGAAAAGTGGTCAACATGGAAAACAAAAGGTATATTTGGATACCCATTTGGACCAAACTTTGCTCCATTACAATTTTTTTGGCAACACTCCATGCAAGCATGCTAAAATACGCACACACACACACATTCACACATCTATTCATGCACATCAAGACACTCAAGTCAAACATCGATCAACCCATTTCCACACAAGCACATGCACACATTTCCATGCACTTTTCTATTCCATCACGTAATTCTAAGTCTACCATGCATTTTCTATAGTTTCATTTCACTATAAATTTATTTCCTAGGGTTCATTTTTAAACTATATTACATGCAAATACCGAGGTAAGAAAAATCCACTTACCATCACTATGCTCCTTCTTGCACCCATGCTTGATTTTCCTCCCACCATTGCTTGCCCTCACCTTCGTAATCCGATAGTGCTTTGCTTCACAACTTCTTCCTCACCTCTCTCTCCCTCCTTTGCATAGTGTAAAATTAGCCTTCTACCATGTGATCGTGCTTATATAGTGCCTTTTGCATAGACTCGCACAATAGGATACAAATATCGAGGCATAGTCAGATTAGTACACCACCATGTGAATCTAAAATTTTTAGTTTATTTCCTAGTTTTATGCATGGCTCTTACCCTGTATACTATCCATTTTCATTTTTGACCCCTCATTTTTCATATTTTTCAATCGACTCATCATATGTTTTCATCTTCTTCATCGCCAATTCATCACTTAAGGGGGCAAACATTGAACAAATCTAAAAGAGCCTTGCACATGATCAAACAACCAAAAATGCAACCATGGATGCCATATTTGCCTAAGAAATTTTTTTCTAGAGATTATCTCACATCCTCATTTGCTAGAGAAGAAAAAGAGAAAAACTTCTCTTCTCAAAAAGTTTGAATTCCAAACAAACATTTGATAAACTTAATGCTTATGAATGTAGATAGCTCATGGATTACCTTCTTCATAGTGGCAGTTGTAAGACCACTTTTGAATGAAGCACCTGACACAAATATACCTTATGATATTAACGATTTTTTAAATAACATCAAGAACTCATAAATCAATCAAAAGAAAAAATTTACAAAGGTTTTTTTTCCTTCCATAATTCGAACATCTCATGTTGATCACGAAAGAAGGTAATCTTACATCTTCCATAAAAAGTAATCATTGCAATACTACAAAGAGTTGTATTCAATCACGAACCTTTTTTTTATCAATGTGTCTCTCTCATAATCATTCACAAATCATCAATCACAAATTCTTCAACTTCAAAATCAACCCATCGATTAGCATCATCAGTTTTTATACTGCACTATATTTTCATACAATATAGTACAAAAAGGAGCAAATGTAGACACCCAAAATTCACACGTTGCTACTTTTCTCATCATCGTGGTTGATCAATTTGAAAAACCCATAAAATTTGCATAAATTGACTTTAAAACACTATTCATATTCATAAGCCCTCTTGGGCTTCTTAAGCCTCTTCTTATACTTAACTATAGGTCCTCATGTGATCTTCATCATAACTTAACATTGGTTGAAATATTTATCATGGTCAAAAAGCACTTTATGGTCAAAAATTACTTTATGGTCAAAGTGCACTTTATGGCTAAGCACATTGTTAATTAGCTTAATCATGATTGAAATTTATCCTTCCACCTCACCTAGTCTACTTTGACTAGCATATCCTTCCACCTCACCTAGTCTACTTTGACTAGCCTAGCCTAGCCTTACCACCTTTCCACCTTGATATTTGCTCCATCTCACACTCTCCTATGCAATAAATGACAAATGGAGACTTTTGCACATAAAAAACATTTTTAAATATAAAATATTTTCATCTCAACATGTCATTTAATGATATTTGGAGACTTTCATCCACATATTTATGGAATATGTATGGGTGAGATATTCTCTCATCCAAACACACTTATGAGGCATGATACTTGTGCCACCTTAGGTGATACCATAGGGGATACCTCAAAGGATACCTCACAACAACCACCTCATAGGGGAAACCTTAGAGGACACATCACAATGCACACCTCATAGGGGACATCTCATGGGACATCTTAGCCCCTCCCTTAACCTTGGTAAATTTTTTAAATAAAAGGCCAAATCCTTCATTTTAGAGATATCCACATTTTCTTAAAAACTCTGTAGAAAATACTCTATAATACCAAAACCACTCAACATCACTCCATATCATCCATCATCCACCATCACATAAGAGTTAACATGAAATCCATCAATCCCCTTTATTATCTGATAGGTTGCTGACAAAGATTGCAAATTTTGAAGGTGAT
This sequence comes from Wollemia nobilis, assembly GCA_028583015.1. NCBI lineage: Eukaryota > Viridiplantae > Streptophyta > Pinopsida > Araucariales > Araucariaceae > Wollemia > Wollemia nobilis. The sequence goes on from JAQPPZ010005835.1 coordinate 38,579, forward strand.
CCGATAGAAAATAGAACAAGCCCCTACATCAAAGGAGACTTTCCATCAAAATCTATCAATTCTAAAGAAATCAATTAGATTCACATAATGGGGTGTAAATCTCAAGGTACAATCAAATTCGCATGCTGGCATGCGAATCCCATTTTTAGAGATCTAGAGGTTACACAATCAGGTAAACTCCCTTGTTGTATGGTTCTTTTATCTTTTATACAATTTTTATCATGTTTTGAGCATAGCTTACAAGTATTTTATCTATTTCAATATGGGGCATGATTAAGATAGGACTCAAACACTCTAACAAGTTTTTGTAGGGTTATGTAGGTTTTGAGGACTCGCATAACTAATAATCGTACATGAGCAATAAGTCCATTCACATCAAGGAATACAAAAAATATACCTCTAGCTGCTTTTTATTCCATTAAAGAAGTATTCCTTTGTGGAAAGACTCATTTTATAGCCTTCAAGGGTATATTTTATAAAAGGATTATATTTGTAACACCTTATTAAAGTCAATTCAAAGCAATGATTTTCTTGTAATTCACAAAGATTACTCATCAAGAGGCTTCTAGTTTTGTTGAATCCACGAATGCAAAAAAATTATGGTAGGATAAATACCCATGAATTTATAGATTAGATCATGATTAGCTTTATATAAGACTATTTATTCTACTATCCTTTGCTCAATGAAAATCACTGGTCTTGATTTTGACTATGGCAAGCATCCATTGACTCCTTGAGATGTTGATAATCTTACTAAATAATCTTACAATAAGCTATATCTTACTAAATAAGCTATATAATCTTACTATTTTAAAATAATATCTTAAAAAAATAACCTTAAAAAATAATATATTTTTATAAAATAATATATCTTTATAAAAAATACCAACATAATCTTACTAAATAAAAAAAATATATCTTTATAAAATAATATTTTAAAAAAGATCTAAAATCTTATTTTAACAAACAAAATCTAATATCTTTAAAAAAAAAAATAACATTAAAAAAATTTAAAATCTAGTATTACATGTCCATCTTTACCAAACTAAAATTATAACCTTTTTAATAACTCATAAAACATATATCCTTGAAAAATCTACGCAAAGATATGCATGCATATCTCCCAGAAATGAAATGAAATGCCTCTTAGGAGGAGAATAAATTCCTAATTTAAACCTAATGTTGCTGGTAAATTTCTATAATTTCGTAAATTTCTATAATTTCACTCTCGTGTTTCTCATATTTAATTACTTTGCTTTTACCCCTTTTAATAAGGAATTAAGTGTTGTCTCCCGAGGTTCTTAATTACTTTATTTTTTAATGGTTAGCAATATTGTTTTTGATTTTGCAACAACCAAAAAGTACTTCATCTACCTAATTGAAGCCCTAGTTTTTCCTTCTAGAGATCCAATTCCTTGTAATTTGTAACCATCTACTATCTCATTATCTATTATAAGGTCTTAAATTCAATTTGATAATGTTATCTCATAATTTTACATTTAAAAACTTATCCTTATTAAATTAAACTATAATGTATAAATAATGTTAAATACATATACTAAATAACTAAAAATATGTAAATAATACAAAGCCTTTACTTATGAAAATAAAAACAATAAAAAACATTACAAAATCAATGTAAAGTATTCACTTGTAAACAAGGTCAATAAATCAAGATGTGCATAAAAGGTATTATATTTTTAAAATAAAAAACACATTAAACAATGCAAAGTCTTCACCTACCAAATTCAAAGACAATAAAAGAAATGTGAAGCAAAAGTCTTCACCTACTTGGGGTAGGTGATTAAATGGGGTAGGTGAAGACTTTATGTTTCACATAATCACTAGCAGTATAAGCATACCAACATAATCTTACTAAATAAGCTATATAATCTTACTATTTTAAAATAATATCTTAAAAAAATAACCTTAAAAAATAATATATTTTTATAAAATAATATATCTTTATAAAAAATACCAACATAATCTTACTAAATAAAAAACATATATCTTTATAAAATAATATTTTAAAAAAGATCTAAAATCTTATTTTAACAAACAAAATCTAATATCTTTAAAAAAAAAAATAACATTAAAAAAATTTAAAATCTAATATTACATGTCCATCTTTACCAAACTAAAATTATAACCTTTTTAATAACTCATAAAACATATATCCTTGAAAAATCTACGCAAAGATATGCATGCATATCTCCCAAATGAAATGAAATACCTCTTAGGAGGAGAATAAATTCCTAATTTAAACCTAATGTTGCTGGTAAATTTCTATAATTTCACTCTCGTGTTTCTCATATTTAATTACTTTGCTTTTACCCCTTTTAATAAGGAATTAGGTGTTGTCTCCCGAGGTTCTTAATTACTTTGCTTTTACCCATTTTAATAAGCAATTAGGTGTTGTTTTTAGAAGTTAGGGGATTGTAAGTTTTCATAAGTTAATGGTAAGTTTATCAAAAAGAAATTTAGATAGATTGATTGTAAGTTTTTGGGTTTATTAAGAAGAAATTTAAATTCAAACTTTGGAACATACTTGTTTATAAAAATAATAACTAAAGTGAAGTTAGGTAAATTGATAAATTCTTTTTCTTTTCAAGAAAAAACTTAAATTCAAACTTTAATTTACTAAAATAATAAGTGGAAAACTCTCTCACTTACAAATGTAGTACTACTAACGTGATTCAATTAAACAATTAGGTTTTGATTCATGAATAGTGTCGCATGGAAAATTTCAGGCTGCATAACTCCCCTCACCTTTCTATATAAGGGCACAGAAAGGATAGGTTTCAGTCACAGGCTAGTATTATCAGTTTTTGAAATATTCTTGATACATAAAAGCCCTGAAAATGGCTCTTATTTCCCTGGTTCCTTTGGCTTCGCACACGTTTTTGCAAAATTCAGAAAAGCGACATTCATTCCGAAAGTCTGCTGGAGGCCTTCGATTTTCCAATAATGCATTGCGACGCCGGGATTTTCAAGTACGTCCCGTCAATATCGATATGAATACGAGGATGGCGTCCATTAGCTCTGAAGATGTGAAACGGCGCGAAGCCAATCATCACCCCAATCTGTGGGACGATGATTTCATACAGAATCTCACAAAGACATACGAGGCAAGCCTATAATGTGATCCTTGTTTTTTCATTATCTTTAAAGATTTTAATATTTTTATGTATACATAGGAAACTTCAGACCAATAACGGTTTGTTTGTAATATTGTTAATAGTGACAGGCTCTTGTTTTGTGCAGCAAAATCTTACGTTTTTTAATGTATTGATGTTATAGCGTTAGTTTAAATATCATTTAAACTATTTATATTGATTTATTTTATATATAAAAATTTTATTTGCTAAACCTAAACCTTATCATTTACTATTAATATAAGCTCCTTTTAAAAAATAAGAATAATAATAAATATTGTCTTTTGTTGGTCTGCAGGATCCTTCCAGTGAGAAACGTGCTGAGAAGCTAATCACGGAGATCAAGGGCGTGTTCACGGCAATAGCAAACCCAGATATGAGTTTCCCTGCAAACGATCTTTTCGAGCGCCTTTCGCTAATTGATAGAGTGGAACGCCTTGCCATCGATCAAAATTTTCGAAAGGAAATCAAAGAAGCGCTTGATTATGTTTACAGGTTTGTTTACCCTTAGATATCTTTCAAGATTAAGGTTGTGCGTCTAATAAATTTGAGTGGTGGTGATTTTTTATCATAATTATTGTGTTTTTGTGTTGACAAACCTTAAATCTAAGGTTGGTGACTTTTGTGTCTATTCTATATCCAATCAAATATCTATTTAAAATATAATTAATTTTTAAAAAAATGATATTAATCTTGAGTATGGTATTGACTTCATCGAATCTTAATCGAGTGGCAGGCATTGGAACGAGAAAGGTATTGGATGTGGTACAGACAGTTTTTGTACCGATCTCAACACCACCGCGTTGGGACTTCGAATTCTTCGACTGCACAGATATAGCGTTTCTGCAGGTCTCCACATCGATTAAATCGATCGAATTATCAAGCAATTTAATTGATTTGCATTAGCGTATTTACTCGTAATTCTTCGGAATCTTATTGCTAGTTAACTATAATATGATGGCAGATGTGTTGGAGCACTTCAAAGGGAACGATGGGCACTTCTTGTGCTTCACGAATGACTCAGAGGCGGTGATAAAAAGCTTCCTATATTTATATAGGGCTTCCCTAATTGCATTTCCCGAGGAGAAAGTTCTAAATGAGGCCAAAGCCTTCACAACCACCTATTTAAAAGAAGCTCTTCAAAAAATTGAGAGATCAAGCCTTTCACGAGAGGTTATGAGAAATTTTACTTCTGCCCTACTGATCTGCATGTCAAAGTGTGTGAGTACTCTGCCTATATATTTTTAGTAATTGTAGCTTTTGTTAAGCAGATAGAACTCAATTTGGAGTATGATTGGCACGCGACCCTGGCGAGACTGGAAGCCAGAAATTATATCGATATATACAGAGAAGACAATTCATGGGGAGACCAGATAATAAATAAGTAATCCCTCTACCCTTAACTACTAGTATATTTATCTATTTATTTATTTATATTTGGGTAAATTATAGTGTACATCGTTATACTACGAAATAGGGGAGAAAATGTTGGAAATTTTCATTTATTGCAACTGTATGTTTGCAGGATGCAGCATATGAGCAACAAAAAGCTATTAGAGTTGGCAATATTGGACTTCGACAGGACACGAGCATTGCAACAGCAAGAGCTTCAGGCTATCTCAAGGTGGTGACTCAAAAGCCATACGATTGAAAAAATAATTACATAAATTATACACAACTAATAATTAATGAAAACTTGGGGTTTGGGTAATCCATTTAAGAGGTCGAACGGTGAAATGGGGTTTGGGTATGTTGTATAATAGAAGGATAACACAAAGTACCTACTCATACATAACACAAAAAATATGGACTAATATATAACTCATAACACAAGATAAATAAGGCTAATGGAGAAGAAAAGTAGAGAATAATCTGATATGCAATGTTCGTGGATAAGTTCACATGGATTGTGATTTGTATTGTGTTTAGGTGGGTGACAGAGTCCGGTTTGTCTAAGTTAACGTTTGCTCGTCATCGTCACGTCGAATATTATTTCATGGCGGCCGGAATTTGTGGCGAGCCCAAGTATCGTGCTTTCCGAATGGGCCTCGCAAAGCTGTGTGCTCTTGCAACCTATCTAGATGATATTTATGACACTCACGGCACTCTCGACGAGCTCCGTATCTTCACAGACACCGTCAAAAGGTAGACCTATGCCGCATGGAACCAAAAAAGTATCTAAGCGTTCTGATATATCTAAAACCATGATGTTGATGTGTTGTTGTCAGGTGGGATCCCTCTGTGACGGACTGCCTTCCCGAATACATGAAAATGGCATACATGGCATTATACGAGACAGTGAACGAAATGGCACGGGAAGCAGAGAAGACTCAAGGCCGCGACACTGTTGACCTCGCCCGTAAAGCTGTATATGTTTATTTCAAAATATTACATTTTGTTTCCAACTTTTACTGTGGCGGTTTTGCTTAATAGTAGACTGTGTAAAAGGCCAAAAACCTTGTGTACATGATCATACAATATAGTTATGTTGGGAGAAACATGTAGTATCTTCTTAGAATATATTATATGGTTACGTATAGTTATGGGTTATATATCACCATATAACAAAATAATATTATTAAATAAATAGTTAAAATGGAACTATTGTTAGGATAATACTAGCCTGCCAAAATAAAATTGGAGTTTAGTTATAATTCAACTATTGGTGCATTGTAATTCAGTGGGAAGATAACATAGACGCGTATATGCAAGAAGCAGAGTGGATTGCTGCACAACATATACCAGCTTTCGAGGAGTATTTAGATAATGGAAAAGTGAGTGGTGCTGTTCGTGTGGTGACCTTGCAACCCGTATTAACATTGGATGCTCCTCTTTCGGAGAAAATACTCCCTAAAATTGATTATCCGTCAAGGTTTGATGAACTTTTGTGCGTAACCTTCAGATTAAGAGGTGATATACGGACCTTCAAGGTATGATATGATATGGATGTCTCACACTCTTGTGCTTTTCATGCATCGAAGTATTTGCATTAGATTTCTAACCAAAAATATTGTCCTTTGTATTGACTGTTTTAGACTGAAGCGGCTCGTGGAGAAATAGCCTCGTCCATAACGTCTTATATGAGAGATCATCCAGAATCTACTGAGGCGGATGCTTTGAATTATCTTACTGCTTTAATGGAAGAACGATTGAGAGAATTAAATTGGGAATATCTGAAACCCGACGATGTTCCATCTATAAGCAAGGATTATGCGTACACCATATCCAGAGGTCTTAACGTATTCTACAGAGAGAGAGATGGGTTCAGCAATTCCACGCAAGACATAAAGAATCAAGTCACTAAATTACTTATACAACCTGTCACAGTGTAATTTCAGAAATGTGACCAAATGTAATTTCAGAAATGTGCGTGTCTTTCGCATACTATGGGCTTGTTTTCCAAAGATGTTCGATTTCGATTTGTCCCATGACGTTACAGCCGCAATAGCACCATGTAGCTGTGCTAACCTGTGGGCATGTTTATCAAAAACAAGGACGATAGGAGAATAATCGAGATGAAAGTCATATGTATTTCCATGAGTAGGACCGTTGAGGTTTTCAATAGAGAGCTTTTACAACTAAGTCATATGTATTTTAAAACATATACTACAACATTGTTATTCTTCTAACTAGTAAAATGAGAGAGTACTTACCTTACATAATTTAGTAAAGATATGTAAGGACAATTAATAACAAATTCATCAAATTTTAAGTTTTTTAATTAATCACTATTTCTAGAAAAAGATATAGTTTTAGGAAATGAGATGAATATTTAAAGGATGATTATACAGTCAGGTTAATGATATGTTTATTTTTATCTCATCAACTATTATGAGGGTAAGTATATATATTTACAATAATTAAGCCAATGTCATGAATAAATAGTTTAGTATTATATTGATAAATTAAATAATATCGTTATTTATATTATATCATTTTTGACTAGAAGTATAATGTCATTAAATAAGTCAATAGAATTCATTATCACATTTACTTGAAGTATGAAATCATTTCAACGTGACATTATTACTAATGACATGATGATTCCAAACATCTCTTATGTCTTACCTTTAAAATAAAATATATCTTTAATCGATAAGCAACCTATGAGACCTATCTAGAATAGTTACTAGTGTGCATTAAAAGCATGGATTATTATATAAGAAAATAACTTTCATAGAAAAGGTAACTCTTGACTCTTAATTTCATATACATAGAAGTTTGTTCTTATGATTTTCTTAGAGCGCCTAGTTCCAAGAAGTTACTCTATAATATGCAAATCAATCCAAAAATATGAATGCATTACTTTAGTCATATTTTGATATTGTATAAGATATGTGAAGTCTCACTTCCTTGTTCCATTAAGCATTATAATAATATGATTTTCTAGTCTGATGAGTCCCAATATTCTTTTGGATAATCAATCTAATTGATATAATCATAGTATTTAATAAAAAATTTGAGATTCAATAGAATAAGGTAAAACATGACACAAAATTTTTGTATATGGTATTATTACAGTATTAGACCATAAAAAAGGTTGGCTAAATTATTTTTCATAGTGATATTTTGGACCAACTTAAAGGATCCTAATACTTCACTAATATTGACTTGAAATCAAAGTCATGTTAGTTTTTACTTTTTCCTTCACATATTTGAAAGATAACTTTTCATTCTTAATAGAGATTGTTTGAATGGTTGATAATATCTTCCACCTTGGCAAAAAATAATATTTAAATCACAATGAACTATGTTTTAATACCATTAATAGGTTCTTTCATGATAGTATACTTAGATGATTCTCTTATATTTTACAATCCTTCATACTAACACCTTGATTATGGGCATCAATATTTGAATACACTACATCAATGTGATCCAATATACCTTTGGTATCATAGAAATATTACCTTAGCTACATTATTAACCATGATATTATCTATATAGAATTGAGTACATGTTAATTAGGAATGAATTATCCCCATAAACTTGATCTAGTTCTAGATTTTTGTGACTCAAGGTATTTATCCAAGTTTTCTCATTGTTCATATGTTTAAAAGCATGGTTTATCATATAAAAAAATAAATTTTATAGAAAATGTACCTTTTGACTCAATTAAGCAATGTAAAGACTTAATTTTGTATACATAGAAGTTTATCCTTATGATTTTCTTAGAGATGCCCAGTTCCAAGAAGTTATTCTACAATATGAAAATCAATCCTAAAATACGAATGCGTTACTTTAGTCATATTTTCTTATTGTATAAGATATACAAAGTATCACTTCCTTGTTCTATCCAACATTATAATGATATGATTTCCTAGTCCAACTAGTGCCAATAGTATTTTGGATCATCAATATAATTGATATAATCATAGTATTTTATAAACAATTTGAGAGCTAATAGAATAAGGTAAAACTTGACACAATTTTTTGTATATAGTATTCTTAAAGTATTAGATCATAAAAAATGTTGGCTACATTATTTTACATAGTGATATTTTGGACCAACATAAGGGATCCAAATACTTCACTAATATTGACTTAAAATCAAAGTCTCATTAGTTTTTACTCATTCCTTTAGATATTTGAAAGATAACTTTTAATTATTAATAGAGATTATTTGAATGGTTGATAATATCCTCTAACTTGAAAATGTACTTACAATATTTAAATCACAAAGAACTATGTTTTAATACCTTTAGTAGGTTCTTTCATGATAGTATATTTAGATGATGCTCTTATATTTAACAATCCTCCATATTGACACCTTGATTATGTGTACCAATAATTGAATAAACTACGTCAATGTGATCCATTATACCTTTGGTATCATAGATATATCTTACCTTGTCTACATTATTAAAAATAACATTATCTATATAGAATTAATTACACGTTAATTACAAATGCCTTATCCCCATAAACTTGACCCAATTCTATATTTTTGAGACTCAATGTATTTATCCAAGTTTTTATCATTGTTCATATGTTTAAAAGCATGGTTTATCATATAAGAAAGTAACTTTCATAGAAAATGTAACTCTTGACTCAACTAAGCAATATAAAGATTTAATTTTGTATACATAGGCCTTATATTTTTCTTAGAGATACCTAGTTCCAGGAAGTTATTCTACAATATGAAAATCAATCCTAAAATACAAAGACATTGCTTTACTCATATTTTTATATTGTATAATATATGCAAAGTCTCAGTTCATATTTACCATTTATGACGTTATTTATTTATGGAAAAATTAAGAGGGCTGGTATGCTTCTAAATTTAGATATGAACAAAGCTTATGATCGAGTTTCTTCTTCTTGACCAAAGTCCCATTGAAATTTGGCTTTCAGAGTAAATGGGTTAAAAACTATTTTTCATCTGTTATATTTTTAGTCTTGGTAAATGGAGTCCCTGCTAGCTGCTTCAAATTGGGCATGGTCTCCATCAAGGGGAACCACTATCACCATATATTTTTATTATTCTAGTTGAAGCACTGGAAAGATCTATTTCAGAGGCTACAGAAAGTGAGTGAGTAGATGATTTTAAAGTAGCCTCGATATCAAACCCTATTTCTCATCAATAGTTTATTGATGATAATTTGTTGATCTTCTACTCCTCTGTCCCTCAATATAAGGATTTTAAAAACATTTTAGTGTCTTATGAAGAAACTACTGGTCCAAAAAAGAACTTAAAAAGTAAAGTTTATTTTATCAATACCCCAATTGCAAGGAAATTAAAGATCACAAATATCTTCGGGTGTGATATTGAAAAACTCTCAACCATGTATTTGGGTATGTCTACGTTCAAAGGTAGTATGGAGTCACATATTTGGAATCTAGTTCTAGATAGACTAGAAAAAAATTAAACATGTTGGAGAGAAAGTTTTCTTAGCCAGGTAGGCAAAGCTCAACTTGTGAAGTCTTCTTTATAGAGTATTCCCATTTATTTTATGTCTCTTTTCAAGATTCTAGCTAAAATAAGGATTAAAATGAATAAAATTCTGATATCCTTCCTCTCGTTTGGATTAAGAGATAGAAGACACATTGTCCTTATTTCCCAGGATCAAATATGTTCTACTAAATATGTAGGAGGGTTGGGATTTAGAAGGCTAAAATAGATGAACGAAGCCTTGATGGGAAAGATAGGATGGAAATTTTTAAAAAATTATCAGCTTGACTAGGTTAAGATCCTCAAAGCCAAGTATTTATGGGATGGAAAAAATATTTTACACTCCAATGACTTACCAGTCAGATCTTCCTTTTGGAACAATCTCGTGGATACTAGACATTTGTTATGTAAAGAGATTCACTGGAATATTGGAGATGGAAATCAAGTAAACTTTTGGAAATATCATTGGTTGAAGAACATTTCCCTCTTAGAGGACCCAAATGTAAAAACATTGAAACCTACTCTATCCCTCCATTTTGATATCAAAGTGGTTGATTATATTACAACCAAAAATAGTGAAAAAATATAGAAAGATTTATCTACTCCAAATTTAGACGCAAACTTGGCTGGCCATATTAACAATCTAACAAGATGGATTTATTTGTATCCTCTACTATGCTCCCATTTTAGTGATTCTATCATTTGGAAGGAGGAAAATAATGGAAAAACTTTGTTAAGTCTGGATACCGTTTGCTTGAGATAGAAGGTAGAAGCTAGTTTCCAGTGAGGAAAATCTAGATTAAAGTGCTCATCCTTAAAATAGATTTATTATTATGGTTGGTGGTTCACAATAGAATATTAACTATTGATAAATTACACAAAATATTCGTCCCTATTGTAAATATATGTTATTTATATAAAAAAATTGGAATTGGTCCATCATATTTTTCTCGATTTTTCCCTTGTTAGACAAATTTTAGCGAAGATTTTAGAATCCTTTGATGTTTCTTGGGTCTTCCTAGCCACTATAGAAGATTTATGTTTGTGGTGGGATCCTCCTTTCAATAATGTGAGATTTAAAATTTTCTAGAGGTTTTGTCTCCCCCATTTTCTTTGGGGAATTTGGAATGAGTAATAGGGATTTTGAAAATAGGAAAAGAGAGGTTTTTGTGGTTGCTTTTCATATTTTTAATGCTAATATGGAGAACACTCAAAATTAATCCTTTCTTGAGGTAGTTGAAAGTAGACTCAAGGAAGTCATTGTTGTTCATTGTAATTTGAAGTCTTTAATCTATGTGAATTTGTTGATATCTTTAAGGTTGGAAGTTAAGTGGGAACCCCATCTACATGGGTGGATCAAACTGAATGTGGATGGTGTTACAAAAGGGAACCTAGGGTGTGATGTTGTAGATGGAGTTTTTAGGGATTCTAGAGGGATTATTGTGCGATCATTTGTTGAACCTCTATCCATCCAGTCCAACAGTTTTTTTGAGGCTTGGGATTTTTTTACAAGGGATAAGCTAATCATAGAAGGCCATTAGAAAAACTTTATTGTGAAAGGGGACTATATAAAACTTATAAATATTCTAAAAGGAAGATAGGAAGTTGGTTGGAGCATTGCAAATATGGTTTTGGGGATGAAAGAGATCTTGTAATATTGTCACAACTTACAATTGAAGCATATTTATTAGGAGGGGAATGAATCTGCAGATTTATTGGTAAACATGGGGGTGGAGGCTCAAGATATTATTATATGGTAAGATAATTTCCCACTTCAACTTATTAAATTTGTGGCTAACCAAAATTCAAATTGACCCAATGATGTTCACTTTCTAGTTGGAAGAAGCTAATTTTTGGGGCTCAGTCCTTAGGGTAAACTATTATGGGTGTCCCAGTCTATATGTGGTAGAATTTTATGTATGTAAAGTCAACTATTGTCTAGTTGGGAGTGTAGCATGTATGCTTATTATAAGGTGTTTTAGGTTGGTTCTTTATGATTGTTAATAATGCAGATGGAGTTGGCACCATGTTTTCTTTACCTTTTATGATCTTCTTGTAATAAATTTTATTTAAAAGGGATGAGTCCTTTCAATCCCCTTCTTAACCTATTAATAAAAATAAAATAATTTTTTTTTGATATTGTATAAGATATGCAAAGTCTCACTTGCTTGTTCCATCAAGCATTATAATGATATGATTTCCTAGTCCAACTAGTCCCAATAGTCTTTTGGATCATCAATATAAATGATATAATCATAGCATTTGATATTTGAGAGCCAATAGAATAAGGTAAAACTTGACACACTCTTTTTTTATATGGTATTCTTAGAATATTATATCATAAAAAAAGGTTGACTACATTATTTTGCATAGTGATATTTTGGACCAACTTAAGAGATCCCAATACTTCACTACTATTGACTTGAAATCAAAGTCCCATTAGTGTTTACTCATTCTTTAAGATATTTGAAAGATCAATTTCAATTCTTAATAGATATTGTTCGAATGGTTGATAATATCTTTCAGCTTGCAATATTTAAATTATAAAGAACTATGTTTTAAGACCATTAATAGGTTATTTCATGATAGTATACTTAGATGATGCTCTTATATTTAACAATCCTTCGTACTAACACCTTGATTATGTGCACAAATATTTGAATACACTACCTCAATATGATCGAATGTACCTTTGGTATCATAGATTTATCTTACCTTGGCTACATTATTAACCATGATATTATCTATATAAAATTGAGTACATGTTAATTAGGAATGACTTATTCTCATAAAATTGACCCAATTCTAAATTTTTGTGACTCAACGTACTTTCTCATTATCCATATGTTTAAAATCATGGTTTATCATATAAGAAAATAAATTTCATAGAAAAGATAACTCTTGACTCAACTAAGCAATATAAATACTTAATTTTGTATATATAAAAATTTGTCCTTAAATACACCTAGTTTCAAGAATTTATTCTACAATATAAAAATCAATCCTAAAATACGAATACATGGCTTTAGTCATATTTTGATATTGTATAAGATATACAAAATTTCACTTCCTTATTCCATCAAAAATTATAATGATATGACTTCCTAGTCCAACAAGGCTTTTGGATCATCAATCTAATTGATATAATCATAGCATTTGATAAACAATATGAAAGCCAATAGAATAATTCAGCTTTTCATTTGATGGTTGCAAAGGTTAATTCGCTTGCAACCTATTTAGATGATATTTACGAAACTTATGGGACTGTCGAGGAACTCCGTCTCTTTACAGACGCTATCAAAAGGTATAAGTTACTATTAGAAATTAAACTCGATTTCATGCCTATAAGATCTTTGATAGATATTATCACCCAAATCCGATCGTATATCCCTAACATTCGATCATCGAAAGTTTCCAGCATGCACATTTAATACCGAAAGTTGCAATTAGAAGGAAACCCTAGTTTTTTTTTGGCACATGTCAAAGGATAAGCCTTATCTTCCCTTCCACCCAGTTATATAATACGGTGCGGTCTTTCAAAAAAATCAATCGAAGTAGTGCACATCAGTGCAAGTTTAGGTAAAGCAAAGGAGAAGAGTGAGGAGGTGAAGCTAAAGCTTTCATCGACTCCCCTATCTTAATTTTATCCCATAACTAGCTTGCAGACGAGTTTGTAAAGCTTCAACTAAAGAAGCGCTTGTGTTAGACTATTTTTCCTTGTAAAATTACAACCACAATCTAGTCTGATTTGATGAATAATATATATTTTTCATATATTTAAATCCTGTGCATTCTCTTCATTTATAAAAGTTTATTCTGTAATTATCCTCTGATAGGTTATCTTACCCGTTTAATATTATACCCTCTATCACTACAAAAGGAAGCAACATCTCTTCGTCACTCCACACAGGAAGTGATTAGGCTGTAGTGCTCCACAAGGGAGCGTTAGTTCTGGAAGCGCTTCACAAGGGAGCACTAGTTCCTTAAGAACTCCACAAGGGAGCACTAGTTTCTAAAGTTCTCCATAAGGGAGTGCTAGTTCCGAAAGTGCTCCATAAGGGAGTGCTAGTTTCAAAAGTGCTCCATAAGGGAGTGCTAGTTATGGAAGAAGGGAGTGCTAGTTATGGAAGCGCTCCACAAGAGTGATAGTTTTGGAAGTGCTCCACAGGGGAGTGCTAGTTTTGGAAGCACTCCATAAGGGAGCGCTATTAGCTTGAGCGCTCCACAAGGGAGCACTATTAGCTTGAGCACTCCACAAGGGAGCGCTAGCTCTTCTAGCACTCCATATTAGAGCAACACTCCAATAGTATCACATTTTAATTTCTTTCAAATTGGTATCAGATCTAGAGCCTACCCATGGATGATAAGAAGTGATGGCTTCCAATAACAACCCATTACAGTTGTAGATCCTACGGTTCAACAAAAAATAATTATTACTAGATCATTTAGATGAGGATCCTATTTGGGTCACAAGAGCTATGGGACATGGTCTAGAATGACTATGCAAAGCTAGTAGATGTAGCAACATTGAGTGTACTCTCCCAGATATATTTAGATTTGTTGAAGGAGAACTAGAAGAAGGACCAAAAGATATTATTATACATAATGCAAGTAGTCAAAGAGACAATCTTCCTACGAATAGTAGCAACAACCAAATCTAAGGAGGCCTAGGAAATCTTAGCCAGATCCTTCCAAGGCACCGATAAGGTAAATTTAGTCCGGTTGCAGATGCTAAGGAGGGAATTCAAGAACTTGTAGATGAGTGAGTTGGATTCCATAAACGACTTCCTCACCTAGACAATGGATTTCATCAACCAGATGCGGTTGAATGGGGAGAATATGGTGAATCAGAGAATTATGGAGAAGATACTAAGGAGCCTACTAGTAATGTTTGAATCAGTTGTGATAGTGATTGAAGAATCAAGGGATTTGATAACCATATTTGTGGATGATCTCATGGGTTCACTGCAAACACATGAGCAAAGGCTAAGTCACTCAATGTAGTCCTTGTTGGAGCACATGTTAAAGGCACAAGTCTCATTTTCAGATAGTAGTAGAGGAGAATCCCACCAAGGATCCTCCAGTTCTCAAGGAGGAAGAGGTCGAGGTAAGTGTGGGAAAGGCAAAAAGCAAGGGGGAAGGTCAAACTCCAATGACAGATATACTAGTTGCAACTTCCATCAAGCAAGAGGAAGAGGTAGTAGCAAACAACAACAAGGATGATCTAATAAGAGGATTGATATATCGAAGATCCAATGTTATTACTATAAAAAATATGGTCATTATATCTCTGAGTGTAGAAAGAAGATGACTAAGGAGAACAAGCAGCAAGCCCACTACACAAATGAGTCTGAAAATATAGAGTGTAGAGATGTTGGAGGGAATATGCTATTGAATTGTAGTATTGAGGAGGAAAGCCAGAAGAATGTCTGGTATATCGATAGTGGGTGCAACAACCACGTGACTGGGAAAAAAGAGATGTTCTCACAGTTGGATGAAATAGTCCAATCTAAAGTAAATATGGGGAACAACAACAAGGTTCCTGTAATGGGTAAAGGAAAAATTCTTATCCGCACCAGGAAACGTGAAAGGAAGTAGATAACCAATGTCTATTATGTGTCTGGTTTGAAGCACAATTTACTAAGTGTTAGACAACTTGTGCAGAAGGGGTACACTATTCAATTCAAGGATGGAGTTTGTACCATCAGAGATAAAGAGCTTGGGCAGATTTTAATTGTATCCATGACGAAGAACAAGATGTTTTTGTTACAGATTTAGAATGAATCGTTGATGTCATTAAGTACAGTTATAAAAATGCTACATAATTATGGCATCTTAGATTCGGTCATCTAAGTTTTAGTGGCCTCAACTTGCTGCATAAGAAGATGATGGTGAAGGGTTTACCCCTTATTGAGCAACCAAATCAAGTCTGTAAAGGTTGCTTAGTTGGCAAGGAACATAGGGATGCATTCCATGTAGGACATTCTTAGAGAGCTTCACAACCATTGGAGCTGGTACACTTAGATATTTGTGTTTTGATGCAGACCAGCACATTTATTGATAATAAATACTTCCTGAATTTTATTGATGACTTCAGTTGGAGTACATGGGTATATCCCATCAAAAAAAAGTTATAATTGTTCAGTAAATTCAAGGATTTCAAGGCTCTAGTTGAGAAATAGAGCAGCTACCAAGTGAAGACTCTTAGAACATATGGTGGAGGTGAGTATATCTCCAATGAATTCCAAGTTTTTTGCAAGCAAAAAAAAATTTCAGCTCACTGCCAGATACACACCACAACATAATGGTGTTACAGAGAGGAAGAACAGAACAATCATGGAGATGGCACTGAGCATGATGAAGGTAAAGAATCTACCACACGAGTTCTAGGAAAAAGTTATATGTTGTGCAGTTTATTTGCTAAATTGATGTCCCACGAAGAGTATGAAAGACAAAATTCCTCAGGAGGCATAGAGCAACAAGAAGTTGAACGTTGCTCACTTAAGAGTTTTTGGGTGCATAGCATATGCACATGTTCCAGATGAGAAGAGAAATAAGTTGGATGAAAAGATGGAGAAATGCAACTTCACTAGATATAGTGAATAATCAAAGGCATATAGACTATATAATCCTATGACGAAGAAGTTGATTATCAATAGAGATGTGAAGTTCCTGGAGGATGAAGCTTGGAACTGGAAATCGAAGACTGGTCAGCTAGAACCAGTAATCATTGAGTCAAAAGATGTGGAAGAAGATAAAATACATCAGCCTATAGCTTAAAGCAACAACTCTAGAGCTAGCAACATCACTACCTCATCATCACAAATGCCTCAAATTGTAAGTAAGATCTCAAATTTGAGGATACCTGCAAAGACAAGGAGCTTGCAAGACATCTATGAGGTAAACTGAAATCAAGTAGATGAAGAAAATTTTGACTTTTTCTAAGTGTGATCCAATTTCATTTGAAGAAGAAATTCAGAATCAAAAATGGGTGAAGGCAACGGATGAGGAAATAGATGCCATAGAGAAGAACCAAAATTGGCAGCTGACAAATCTCCCAACAGGGAAGAATACCATTGGGGTCAAGTGGGTATATAAAACTAAGTTTAATTCCCAATGTGAGGTTTATCGGTATAATGCCAGACTAGTGGCAAAATGCTACAAATAAAATTCAAGTATTGACTATCATGAGATGTATGCACCTGTAGTGAGACTTAACATAGTCAGAATGATCCTGGCACTGGCAGTCGAGAAAGGTTGGATTGTGTACTAGATGGATGTCAAGTCTGCATTCCTCAATGGAGTGTTGGAAGAAGAGGTCTACATAGACCAACCACCAGGCTATGAGTTGGAAGGACAAGAAGGTAAGGTCCTGAAGCTGAAGAAGGCCAGGGCATGGTATAGCCATATTGATGCTTACTTTAAGGAGAATGGGTTTATCAAGTGCCCATATGAGCATGCCTTGTACTTAAACCAAAATGCAAAAGGAGAGATGATAATCATTTGCTTGTATGTACACGATTTGATATACACTAGCAACAATAATGTGCTATTTGACCAATTTAGAACAACCATGATGAAGGAGTTCGAGATGACGGACTTAGGGTTGATGAAATACTTTCTAGGTATTGAAGTTGACCAATATACAAATGGCATCTTCATTTCTCAGGGTAAGTATGTGAAAGATGTCCTAAAGAGGTTTAAGATGGAGGACAACAAACCTGCCATTACACTTGTTGCTATAGATCTGAAGTTGAGCAAGATGGATTCCAGCAGAAATATTGATCTAACCTTGTTTAAGAGGTTAGTTGGTAGTCTCACATATTTGACTACAACTAGACCCGATTTGATGTTTGGAGTGAGCTTGATTAGAAGGTTTATGGAGAATCCAAAGGATACGCATTGGAAAGTAGGCAAAACTATTTTGCACTATGTCAATGGGACGCAGAACCATGGAATATTTTATGCCAAAAAAGACTAGCTAGAACTGGTTGGCTACACGAATAGCAATTTGCGTGGTAGCACTGATGATCGAAAGAGCACTTTCGGCTATGCTTTCCATATTGGATCGGGAGCAGTTTTATGGTTATCCAAGAAGCAACCGATAGTTGCATTGTTCACTGCAAAGGTAGAGTATATTACCGCTGTGTCAGTCGCATGCAAGGCATTATGGTTGCGAAGAATCTTGGGTGAGCTGAATCATCTATCGGAATGGGCGACAACCATTTTTTGTGACAATAATTCTGCCATAGCATTGTCAAAGGATCCAATGTTTCATGGCAGGATGAAGCATATCGATATCCGCTACCACTTCATCAAAGAGCTGGTGAAAGCTCACGAAATTGTTACTATTTTGCAGGTCTAAAGAGTAGGTAGCCGATATTTTCACAAAACCTTTGAAGGAGAGGACTTTAATAGGTTGAGGGAAATGTTGGGCATCAAAGTCTTTGTGAAATCTCATTTAAATGAGGATGTTAGAAATTAAACTCAATTTCACACCTATAAGATGTTTGACATATCTTATCGCCCAAATCCGATCATAGATCTCTGAAATTCAATCATCGAAAGTTTCCAGCATGCATATTTAATACCAGTAGTTGTGACTGGAAGGAATCAACACATGTCATAGGATAAGACTTATCCTCTCTTCCACCCAACTATATAAGGTGGTGCGGTCTTTCAGAAAAATCAATCGAAGCAGTGCACAGCAGTGCAAGTTCAAGAAGGAGAAGAGTGAGGAGGTGAAGCTGAAGATTTCATCGACTCCCTTGTCTTAAGTTTATCTTGTAACTAGCTTGCAGATGAGTTTGTAAAGCTTCGGTTGAAGAAGTGCTTATGTTAGACTGTATTTTGCTTTGTAAAACTGCAACCGCAATCTAATCTAATTTGATGAATAATATGCATTTCTCGTCTATTTAAATCCTGTGCATTTTCTTCATTTCTAAAAGTTTATTTTGTAATTCTCCTCTGAACAAGTTATCTTACCGATTAATATTCTACCATATGTCACTCCAAAACAAAGCGACAGGTCTTCTTCGCTCCACATAGAAAGTGACTGGGCTGTAGCGCTCCACAAGGGAGCGCTAGTTCCGGAAGCGCTCCACATTGGAGCGACACTCCCATAGTGTCGCGTTTTAATTTCTTTCAGTTACTTCCAGGTAAACAATTTACGATATTTATTTAGGAAGAGTAATAATCCGATGGTGGTATTGATGTGTCTCCGAAATATTGCCTTCCGAAGTATATGAAAATCATATACATGGCATTATACAACGCTGCCAATGAAATGGCACGATGGGCGGAGAAGACTCGAGGCCGAGACACC
>JAQPPZ010005836.1:0-51723 GCA_028583015.1 Wollemia nobilis
AAATTGCATTTCACACATTACATTTTACCACATTGTATTTCATACATTACATTTTACACCTTTCATTTCACACATTGCATTTCACACATTTTATTTCATAAATCGTATTTTACACATTACATTTACAACCATATTTACACATCTCATTCACCATTTTAGGGGTCATTTATTTAGTTTAGATATTAATTGGTCCAACAAAGTCATGTTGCCTTAATCATGGTTACCCTCACATCATCATGCATTTCATTGCATCATTCCATAAATACAAATTGTCATTTGCAAAACCACATATCCATAATTCCTAACTATTTTCTATCACTCAGCCACTCCTAGTGTTTCTAGCAACCTCCAATACATGGTGATTTTTCTTTAGGACCAAGACACATTTTCACTAACAAAAGTTTGAGTTATAGGAATTGAATATAAACATTCTTGAACCAAACACAATTACACATATTAAAAACATATTGTGTCAAATAGGGATAACATCATACTTGGGTTGTACCTCAAAGCGAAAAAACATATTCCTTTCTTGTCCCATCACGCACATAGTCCACAAAAATAATAGTTTTCACTACAATCACAATTTTCAAATAAAATAAATACTAGGGTAAAATTCCTCAAAAAAACTAAACCAAACATAGCACACACCTTAGATCCTCAAGTTGTAAGGATAGAACTACATTTCCAGTCAGAAAGTTAGGTAGTCTGAATCCCCAAATATTAGAGATCAAATTATTTGGCTATGGAGCTAATATCCACCAGGGCTATAGATGCTTTACTGGTAGTGGAGTACGCTCATGTGTGGTGACACATCTCTTTCAAAGAGATCTCTAACAATACATATGTACACGCTAGTTTCTTGGTCTCTTCCATAATAGATTTATCTCAATTTACTCAAGATGGGTTAATGAACTCACTTGCACACACATTTATTGTTGACTACCTTGAGTCATTACCATGCTTATGATTTGGTAAATGAATTCACTGCACACACAATCGGTATTAGAAAATTTAGGCAGTATTTAGTGAGTTTGTTTGATATCACTAGTATGTTTGAGTCTTTATAAAATAGTCACTTTTCCATATCAACATCCATATTTTATTCCATATCAGCATCCACATATTCTTCCATATCAACATTCATATCTTCTTCCATGTCAACATCCATGTCTTCTTCCATGTCAACATCCATATCATTACATGAGTCTTCCATTTTACATGCCACTAGTTTGGTGCCCCTGATTAAACAACAATTCTATACATAGTCAAAAAAATTATAAACTATGAATGATCATTATAGAAATAATTAATTTGCATTCATACACATTATCATTCATCACACACAAAAAATCATAACACAAAAGTAAAAGTCATGTATATATATAACACATGTATAATGAATACCCAAAAGCTATATACAATGGAGCACAAAGGTTCATATACAAAAAGTGCATCTAAGCACTAGCTAACACCTATAATAGGGCATCTATGACCCTAAAGGAACCCTATATATAGAGCTATGCCTAGACTCACTATACCTAACAGATCTAGATATGGATGAGGAGGGTGGATCTAGAAGCCCAATATAGTGCTCCATCAATCGATCCTTCAACAACCAAATATATCCATCCTAAGCTTAAATGTGTAGTACATAATATATCTGACAATAGTCCCTCTCAAGTAGCTCTACCTAGAGCCTCATGATCCTATCCTTGATACCACCTACCATCGATCATGCCTTAGCTTTACATGCAACCAAGCTATCTCTACATCCTGAATTGCTACATCCATAATCTGATATTCTACCACTAGCTTCTCTAGACTTACCATATCCTCCTTTCTCTGACCTAGAGGTTGCTCTAGAATCTCCTACATATAATCCATGTCATCTCCATCACCTCCAACCTCTATATCTTGCTCTGTTGCATCCCTAGCCCATCTCCCTCGACTGCTAGACCAAAGACATAACTGATGTCTAAGAGCCTCATCTGCCTCCTCCATATCGACCTCTACCTCATCCTCATATCCATTCCCCTCATCCATAGCCAAACTTCGTACCCATGATGGTTGTGTAGTGAACCATACATCGTACTCTGTAATGGTCCCCGCATCATACAAATTGGTAAGGTCCATCTTTTCATCATCCTCATAGGTAACTCTCCATGCCTCAGAACAAGGTAGACCCATATCATCCTGATGACACATATAGAGCACTAGTGCCTTAGGTATCCCCTACCTCAACCCAAACTATCATAACACTCATGATAATTGGATGTGCTCCATCTCACTCATGTGTCTCCCTACCATCCACCTAGTCTACCGAACTCTCCATAGATGTTTCCCATCACCAGTCCAAGTGTTACCTCATCATGGCCTCCCTAATACCTGATCAGTTGTTAGTATAACCCATAGATCCTTGTACCACTAGCTAGTACAAATATGATGACTCATTTGCATCTTCTCTGCCATAGACCATTTCATAGCATAGGGCTACTCTTTATCCCATGCCTCAGCAGGTAAGCCTACAGGCTAAACCACACTAAAGTGCTCCTAGCCTCTTTCGTCCCCACCTATTTACCTCATACAACTCCTAGTATAGTTGCATCAATAAAGTAGGTACCCATGCATACACTCGAGGTGTATCGATCATGTCATACAATAGCCTCATCAAATTCCATAGGAACTAAAAGCTAATTTTGTTCAGGGAAACTATTTTGGCCAACATGAATATGACCAAAGTGGGTAGTGCATCCAACTTCTTATCCACATACATATCCAAATACCTTATCCTTCCACCTTTCACACTCACACCTCACCATCCATCTCCAAATATGTGACTCATCTCATGATCCTTTTCATGTTCAACATAGATACATAAGCCCTCCACTAGTAACCTGAGGATGTGGTATACATCCTCAAGTGTCATTGTCATCTCTCCAGTAGGGAGCTAAAAGGCACCCCTATATGGATCCCATATCTCCACCAAGGCAGAGAGATACCCCTCATTTTCCCTAACCACATCTATCTGGGCTACCCCAGACAGCCCCACATCCTCCAACTAATCTCACTCCTTCTACAATACCTTTCTCACCCTTGGTATGAGAGGTGAGAACCAATTTCGAGACTCAAAAATCCTTAAATACATCACAACACATTCACAAATCAATTACATTAAAGTCACATTCATTTACATACACAAAAAAAATACATAAGTTTAAAAAATGAGTGCCAAGACCACTTACCTTAGCCACATGCACCTCTACTCTTTCCACAACATTTGCACCCTCCATCACCATAGCTTCTATATAACCACACTCCTTCACTCCACTTCACTCACTCCCTCAGATGCAACTTTTGGAATTCACGAATGCAAGAATGAATCTGATTTCATATTTACAAGTTATTTATAGCTATTTTTGGTGCACTGGAATGCCCATGGGTGTTCATACGCACATTGGAATGCACACCAATGTTTGCATATCATCATATTCCCATGGGCATCTAAGGTTGCTGCAGATGCAAGGCAACATTTGGAATTAAAATTTGCAAAAAATACAAAAATTATCTAAAAAGGTAACTTAACTTCACAAAATCACTCCAAATTGCATTCATACATTTATGTTATCATCATATCATGCTTTTTGAAAATCAAAATTTATTTGGACGCATAATTTTTGCTTGCACCCAAAAGGTTCAAAATCATTTTACAACTCTCAAAATGCACCAAAATGATCCAAATTTTCACAAAACAACCATAATCATCATTCTCATTATTAAATATTCATTTCAACATCATTACACATGCATAAATAATTACATTTGAATATTTTTCCAAGTTCATATACAATCTCAAGTCAACCTTGTATCTAGTGGTCTATTCTATCTCCTTGGTGATTGCAGTGATTGGTTGTCCATGCAATTCGGTAAGATGAGTAAATAACCATAAGGACACTTGGTCATATTTATAATTCAACATCACATTGTTAAAAATCCAAAATTACTTTTGGTACCTCACCTTTAGAGTGAGACTATGCCTAGAAAAAATCATTGATAGCCTTGTTCATGGGGCTTGAAATACATATTAAATCATAAAATTTATTTTACATTGACAATCATCATAGATAAAAGCCCTTCCTAGGTTGATTTTTTCCAATTGCGAGAATTATCCTATAGTCACTAGCCAACCCTCCAAGGTTGAATCTTTTTTCTTTTGTTGAATTTTCATCACTTTGCATTTCAATGATGCCAAAATGCACTTTATTCAATAGCATAGAATCACCCAAAACTTGGGGCAAACACATTTTATTTTTATTTACCACAATGGGAGACATCTTATATGATCACAATATTTACACTTGGCAAAAACCCTTTCTCTATTGGGGCAAAAACTGAATCAATCACTTGCATTTCACAACAATACCTTTCTCTATTGGGACAAAAATAGAATCATTTTACATCATTCATATCATCTGCACTTAAACCATACATTTACACTTACACCATTCACTTGCATTTTTACAACACAATTCTATCAATTGAATTGTGAGATTTATTCTTCACTCACTCGCCAATTGAGGGGGTAAGCTACACAATCAAATTCTTTTATCTTCAAGTTCATCTTCAAATTCCAAGGAAAGAAAGTTGCTTCTACATCAGTCCAAACCAGGTGTCTCATGTTTTTGCATCTCATTGTGTTTCATGCAATGCGGTACTAAAAGAGGTATATGTAGACATCAAAATCTAGCTACTTGTCATCCATGTGTGCCCTTCAATCACAACCATCCAACATATATATATATATATATATATATATATATATATATATATATATATATATATATATATATATATATATATATATATATATATATATATATATTATATATATATATATATATATATATATACATGTATGTATTTGTTTAATATATATTTAAATATTAATATTTTATATATTATATTTATATATAGTTAATAAATATATATATATATATATTTATATGAATTAATCATAGCCCTCCATCATGTTTTAATCTTATCCATCCACCCACCTCAATCCATGCCACATACCTAGATTTAATCTCCACCCTTCCTTATGTTTTAATCTTGGCCACATATTTTGTGTCATTGAAACACTAACATGTGCAAGGGAATATTATAAAATAGTAGTCATTTTGATGACTCACATCCCTAAGACCCTTAGATTCCTTAAGCTCTCCCTGAATCCTTAGGTTTTAATAATTTGAGGTTGAATTCTATCAATGAATATTTATAAAGAATTCTTAGAGATCATTAAGTCCTTCTACCCTAACTCTCATATCATCATTCCTTCTCTCCATTGTCACCTTCACACCATTTGAATCCACTCGCGTAGAATCATATCTGGTTCTATGATACCTTCCTCAGCCCTCGAATTCCCTGGTGCATTTTTCATAGTCACATAACACCCTAGTGCATCCACCTCCATCATATGATGCCTCTGGATGTTTCCCGTAATATATCTACAATTCCATAGCCCTCAGACATCGTTCAAGCATCCTTGCGACCCTCATCTACAAAAATGGAAGTATAAGTTTACAGTGAAAAGGTAAGAAAGTTATTTGCATTCATTTTTATGTTTTTGCACTTTGTTTTTAGTTTTATATTTAGAATATAGGGTTTTAGCTAATTTATCTTTTTGAGAGCCTCACACTATGGAGTCCTCACATGTATTACTAAATCTCTTTTGTTGTTTTTCTGATTGTAGGTACAATAATCATACATTTGGAAGTTTTTGAAGCTAGGGTGGCCCATTTTAGGATACACAAGCCCACCCAAAACCTTTTTGGTATCGAAGACAAGCATGAAGACACCAACCATTTTTTTCAATTAGGGTTTCGAAGAACCCTAGTATCTGTAATTTTGTATCAACATAAGCATTGTAAAAAACCCATATTTGGGGCATATTTATTGTAACATTTAAGATTTGCTTGCAAGAATAAAGATTTTATCTTGTGCAATATTTTTGTATTACTGTGCTTATTGTTATTTTATACTTTATATTGGTGTTGCTTGATTTTTGATTCACAATGCTAACACATTAAACGATGACAAATACCAATTTCCTTTTTTTTTGTTCTTTTATGTTTAGTCATATTGGATATTTTCACTGTGCTCCAAGAAAGGTCATTGATCTCGCTGAGTTAAAGTATATATTAAAAATTGTTCACATGTTGGTTTTTTTCTAAGTTCTCTCTGAAAACTTTGTACAAAATTGATAAAATTATTCACATTTTTTCCCTAAGCTTTTGTTCAAAGCTTCGTAAGTGTTTTGTATGGGAATTGAATGGTTTATAAAACCCAATGCTTACCATATTTTTTATGAATGGGGGTATTAGACTTAAATATGCAATTACTTGATCCCACTATATGGTATTCTTTGCCCCTATTAACATTTATTTTGAGCATGTATGTGGGGGGTTGGACCTCTTGCTTTCTAACTAGTTAATGTGATGATGCAAGTCTAGTGGTATATTCCATGATTGGAATTTGGTTCAATGTTAATTACCTTGCTAGTTAGTGTAGTGTGTTTGTGAGTAATACCACATTAACTATGTTGTGGGACTTGAGTAGTTTATAAACCCAAACACTTGCCATACTTTGTGTCAATGAGGTAGCAATCTTAAAGGTGTAAGTCCTTGGTCCCACTATGTGGGATTTCCCATACCTATTAACATCATGTTAGGGCATGTGTGTGTGTGTTGGGTTGGTCATCTTGCTTTCTAATTGGTTAATGTGATGAAGTAAGTCTAGTGACATATTCCATGATTGGAATTTTATTCCATATTAATACATGTATCCCTTGTTAGTGACATGATGCAAGTCTAGTGGCATATTCCATGATTAGAATTTTGTTCCACATTAATACATTGTTAGTGACACAATGCAAGTCTAATGTGATGATGCAAGTCTAGTGGTATATTCCATGATCATAATTTTTTTCCACATTAATACATGTATGCCTTTTTAGTGACATGATGCAAGTCTAGTGACATATTCCATGATTGGAATTCATTTCCATGTTAATACATGTCTACTTTGTTAGTGACATGATGCAAGTCTAGTGGCGTATTCCATTATTGGAATTTCATTCCACATTAATACAGGTTTGCCTTGTTAGTTTATTCCATTATTTTATATATATTCCATGTTAATACATGTCTACCTTTTTAGTGACACGATGCAAGTCTAGTGGCATATTCCATGATTGGAATTCCTTTCTACATTAATATATGTCTACCTTTTTAGTGACACGATGTAAGTCTAGTGGCATATTTCATGATTAGAATTTTATTCCACATGAATACATGTTTGCCTTATTAGTGTATTCCATGATTGGATATATATTCCACGTTAATACATATATGCCTTGTTAATGAAAATATGTAATTCTAGTGGTATATTCCATGATTGGAATTTCATTCCATGTTAATGCAAATCTAGTGGCATATTCCATGATATACTTTATAACTGATTAATGTGATGATGCAAGTCTAGTGGCATATTCTATGATTGGAATTCCATTCTACATTAATACATGTCTACCTTATTAGTGATATGATGTAATTCTAGTGGCATATTCCATGATTGTAATTTTGTTCCACATCAATACAATTCCATGTTAATACATGTCTACCTTGTTAGTGACACAATGTAAGTCTAGTGCCATACTCCTTGATTGGAATTCCATTCCATATTAATACATGTCTGCCTTGTTAGTGACATGTTGCAAGTCTAGTGGTATATTCCATGATTTACTTTCTAACCGGTTAATGTGATTATGCAAGTCTAGTGGCATATTCCATGATTGGAATTTTGTTCCACATTAATACATGTTTGCCTTATTAGTGATACGATGCAAGTCTACCTTGCTAGTGACATGATGTAAGTCTAGTGGCATATTCCATGATTTTATTTCTAATTTATTAATGTGATGATGCAAATCTAGTGGCATATTCCATTATTAGAATTTTCTACATTAATACATGTTTGCCTTGTTAGTGATATGATGCAAGTCTAGTGGTATATTCCATGATTGAATTATGTTCCATGTTAATACATGTATGCCTTGTTAGTGTAGTATATGTGT
The DNA here is from genome assembly GCA_028583015.1 of Wollemia nobilis. Classification (NCBI taxonomy): domain Eukaryota; kingdom Viridiplantae; phylum Streptophyta; class Pinopsida; order Araucariales; family Araucariaceae; genus Wollemia; species Wollemia nobilis. Next base: position 8,132 of record JAQPPZ010005836.1, read on the forward strand.
TTGGTAATAATTCTGCATTAACTATGTTGTGGGACTTAAGTGGTTTTTAAACCTCAACACTTACCATACTCTTTGTCAATGGGGTATAATTCCACATTAACTATGTTGTAGGACTTGAGTGGTTTATAAACTCCAACACTTGCCATATATTTTTATTCACATTAACTGTGTTGTGGGACTTGAGTTGTTTATAAATCCCAACAATTTCCATACTCTTTTACAATGGTGAAGTAGGGACATGAGTGGTTTATAAACCTCAAAACTTGCCATAATCTTTGCCAATGGGATAGCAGGCTTAAATGTGTAAGTTATTGATCCCATAATGTGGTATTACTCACCCCTATTAACACTGAGTTTGGATATGTGTGTGGGAGGCTAGTCCTATTATTTCTAACCAATTAATGTGATGATGTAAGTCTAGAGGTATATTCCATGATTGAAATTTTGTTCCATGTTAATACATTGAGTAGTTTATAAACCCCAAAACTTGCCATGTCATTTTCCAATGGCGTATAATACCATAATAATTATGTTGTAGTACTTGAATGTTTTATAAACCCCAACACTTTCCATACTCTTTACCTATGTGGTAGCACGAACTTGAGTGGTTTATAAACCCCAACACTTTCCATACTCTTTGTCAATGGGGTTGCAAGCTTAAAGGTGCAAGTCATTGGTCCCATTATGTGGGATTCCTCATATCTATTAACATTGAATTTGGACATGTGTGTGGGGAGCTAGACCTCTTGATTATAACTAGTTTATGTGATGATCCAAGTCTAGTAGCATATTCCATGATTAGTATTTTTCTCCATGTTAATACATGTCTACTAAAATGACCTATAAAAGTGTATTTACTTATTTTATAATTTTTCTTCCCTCCTACTCAGAAAAAAATATCCTTACAGGTTAAGTGATAATTTTCAACCACGATTAAATATTTAATATAGGGATTTAACACTATTTAGAGATGCTTTTAAAATATTTTTTATTTTCCTTAGAGGAGGGGATTCTTCAATTTATTTTTCTTTGCTAATTTAAAAGTATATAGTCTAAGTGCTCAGGTATTGTCTAGGCATTTGTTTAGTTACATATATATTATTTTTCTTTACCTCTTTAAAAATATAAGTCTTTGAGTGAGAGCATTAAAAAACTATTAATGGCAATGACATAAATTGTTCAAGTTTATCCTCTAATCCATGCCCAAGGAGAGACTCAATATAGAAGCATGGTTAAATAATACATATGCGACTCAATTTTTTATACACATTATGGCAAAGACATGCAATGAGATATCCATCATATAAAATATTATTTTATTGTAAAACTAAGGCATGATGTAGATCCCTACCCTAGATTAAATAAAATAATTAAAAATGAGGTGAAGGATTAGATATGGAGTAAGGAGGAAAATAAAATATAGCACAAAAGAACAATAGTTGCATTTGGACATGGAGTAGGTATTTGGACCTCTTTCTATGGGAATGAGATCAAATTGGAGGATATTACTAACATTATCGAAGAGTCCATTCTTAATCCTTACATTCAATGAGGCACTAGGAGTTCGAGTGTTAACTATTGCAATTCTTCTTCTCATGTGAATATTTCACCTCAAAATTCTTAGTACAAAGTTGTACTGAGATAAGAAATTCATTTTCAAAGATAATCCTAAATATGATTGCACAAAATATTGATAAAAGTAACACTAATATCATATATAAAATAACATAAGCATTCATTAAAGGAAATATGAGAACATAAATAACAATACTTGCAATAATTAAAAACATGTAATATTATTATGGTGATCCTTTTTAGGGGGAACCTTTGTACAAAATATATAAATTTTTCACTAGCCTACGAGGGTTACATTATTTCTATTTTATAATATTTATAAACATATTTCTTCATATTTTATAATAATATTCTATGATAACCTCCTATAATGATATTCCATGACAATATTCTAGACTACCTAATTTATAATAATTACATTCATGATGTTGAGTGGTTACATACATTATTCTATGATAAAGTGGTTTTACACATGATTTTATAAAACACACTCTCCTAACATAACACATGGTCCACTTCTAACATGAAACATGGTTCACTTTACATACAATATCATATGCCCTTATGAGTTACAAGTTTTGGGTATGTAACATGCCACTCCCCTTAAATTCAGTTTTGGCCTCAAAGCTGAAAGGTGATGAATTGTTGCTAAATGTACTATAATAGATCCAATATAACATCTTTTGGTTGCAATCCTTGACCACTACACTAGAACTTTAGTGATATCATGAAAATAGAGATGTTGAGTATTGTGATAAAAAATGGTTGCAAGTTCCAAAAGAATAAATCTTTCTTCATTGAATTCAGGAAGGACTATCTATACTTGAATATGCATATCCATCACTTTATTTAAGTAAGATAAATGAAAAATTATATGAATCTTGGATGTTTTTAGTAGCTCCAACTTGTAAGCAATCTTCCTTATTCTTTGTAGTATCATTTAGGGTCATTAAAACTTGGGTTTCAACTTATGTCGACTCTTTTTTTTTATGGATATTTATTTATAAGGTTGAGTATGAAGAAATACCATGCCAAACTCCATAAATTCCCTCTTAGTTTTGTTTTTTTCTACTAGTTATTTCATATGATTCGAGGTGGAAGCCAATTTTTGTTTGAGAGCTACTAAAACTTTTTTTCTATGATTAAGGATTACGTCAACTAATTCCACCTTCAAGTTTCTTGGTAGATAAGAAGTTAGTGTTGGGTGTCAGACCATATACTACTTCATACAGTATCATCCTTTTGGTTGTATGAAAAGTGGTATTGTACCACCATTTGGTTAATTAAATCCATTGATTCTATTTGGATTTGTTATCCAAAATAAAACATCCTATATATATCTTTAGATATTTATTTATCACCTTTTGTCTAGCCATAAGACTATGGTTAATAGAAAATTCTTCTTTTTAACTACGTCCCCTTAATGTGATGGAGGTCATCACAAAATTTACTAGTGAATACTTTATTGCAATCACTAATTATGGATTGTGGTATCCCATAGATTCTAAATATTTGACCATAAAAAATTGTGCCACTATCCTAGTAGTGTAAGTATGACTTATGGAAGAATAGTGAGAATACTTGGTCAATCAATACATGATCACTATTATAATTTATTTACCTCTAGATAGAGGAAGTACTTTAAAAAATTCCATGGAGATGTCTATACATGGGGACTCTAGAATGGGAAAATTTTGAAATAACCCTAGTGTATTGATGATTTCTACTTTTTGGCACAAGTATTATAACTATCCATAAATTGTTTGACATAAAAATTTAACTTGGGCCAATAGAAACTATACTTAACCCATTCATACATTTGTAAGAAAATTGTATGTCCCTCTATTGAAAAAGAGTGAAGCTCCATGATAATATGTGATTTGAGTTGTGAAGTAGGTGGAACAACAACTTAATGATTGTAGCACAACCTCACTACTTCCATGCGTAATTTAGATGGTCCCTTGCTACTATTTTTAAGTCATGAATTATCTTTGCAAGTGTGTGGTCTTAAGTATCTCTAGCTAATTAGCCTTATATACAGATATTATAAATAGAATATCTTGTATTTTAGGTATTTTAGAAAGAGCATGAACAACCACATTTTCTTTCCCTTTGTGATAGACTATCCCATAATCATATTCTCGGAGATTACTATCCCATTTATATAAGTCAAAAAATAAATCCTCTATTCAAAGAGATACTTAAAGATATAATTATTTGTCTTGATGACAAAGTATCACCCTAACAAGTATGGTCACCCATGGAGGATGACAAATACAATAACCATCATCTCCTTTTCAAAAGATGATTTAGAAATATTTTTCCCTAATAAGGCTTTACTTATGAATGAAAGTGGTTTACCTTATTGTATAATTACTTCCCCCAATCCCACTTTAGAGGCATAATTTTATATTATATAAAAACTATAAAAATTAGGTATGGCTAAGACTAGTGTGCAACACTTGGAATCATTTAAAGTCAAAAAATATTGCTTAGCTACATTGTTCCATTCGAATGCACACTTCCTACGCATAGTTATTAAAGGGGTTGTTATCTTCCCATAGTCCTTAAAATAATTTCAATAAAATATTGTAAGACAAATTTCCCAAAGGATCTTCAATATTTTGGTTTTACACCACTCCATGGCCTCAATATTTTCTATATCTACATGAACATCATCTCTAACTACAAAATTCTCCAAATAGTCTACCTCAGTTGCCTCAAAGGTGCATTTAGATAATCTCACATACAACTAGTTTTGTTTTAGGAGCTTTAATAGTTTATCAACATTTTTTAGGTACTATATTCTATTGTATATCAATATGTTATCAAAAAATACCAAAGTAAAATTTTATAGATAGGATTTTAGAACCCTATTCATCAAGCCTTGGAAAACCTATGGTGCATTAGAGAGGCCAAGAGCATGACCAAGAACTCGTAATGCCCTTGATGTATCCTACAAGTTATTTTGAGGATGTGATCTGTATGAACATGAATCTAATGATACCTTAACATAATGTCCAAATAAATAAAATATTGAGCACTATGCAACTCATCCAATAAATCATCAATCACATTGATGAGAAATTTATCCTTGATGATTATATTATCAATTTCATAAAATTCCACACACATTCTCCATTATTCATCCTCCTTTGTAACTAGTAAGACAATGTTAAAAAAGAGTGTGTGCTTGGACAAATAAATCTTGCATCGAATAGTTCCTTTAGCAACTACTTAATCACATTTTTATGGTGATAGAGGTATTTGTATGGTTGAATATTTGGAGGTTGACTCTTGGGAATTAAGTTGATTTTATGATCTACTAATCAATTACGTAGTAGAAATTTAGGTTTGATGAAGACCTACTAATTCGTAGTTAATATGACTAAAAAGTTTGAAGGCATTATGTTATCCTAGATAAAACATAAGTACATTTAATAAAACCTAACCATAATTGTATTATAACCATTATTAATAAATATATCCATATAATGGGATGTTATAATGTAGGTATCACTAGCTTTCAATTCTTGAATGGTGTGGATTTTATTATTTATAGTGAATTGTATCCAATGTTCTAAAAAGTTCCAAGAATCTGCTCCCAATGTTCATAGCCAAGGGTAATCAAATACAATGTTCACTCCACTCATTTTGAATATAGATATTAGTCTGATAATGATAATCACCAATGGAAAAATGGGTATTTAACACCTCCCATTACAAGTCATGGTATCCCCATTACCAATTTTTACCTAAACTTGATCACATCCATAAATGAAACAATCTACTCTTTTAAAAATACAAGGGTTAGTAAAATTATTAGTACTACCCAATTCCAATAGGATCAAAACTTTGTGCCCTTTGAGAAATCCTTGGACTTTCATGCATTGGGGTATTAATATTTCTACAATGGAATTCAAAGAAAAAAATAGGAATCTTTTATTCATGATTATTAGTTGGTAGTTCTACATCCACTACTTCTAGTGGATCTTGTACTGAATCCACAAATTTGTATCCTATTTCTATAGAATAATTTGAAGCACGACTCATATTTAGAAGTTGTAGGCATTGGGTTTTGTACTTGTGTCATATGGACCATTTTCCATCATAATTATAACAAAGTCCCTTGGATTTAAAATTGGTCATCTCCTTTGGTGTTAGCCTCTTGATTGCTACAAATTTTGGAGAATTATTATTTGTGGATGTAAATCTTCTATTTTAAAATATAGGGGATCTAGAAGCCTTATATTGAGCATTTCATTTGTTCTCTACTAGTTTAGCTAACCCTATGTCTATCATGTAAGTGGTGGGCTTAAACATTTGAACCTCAATTCTTATCTCTTCATTCAAGACACTAATAAAACAACTCCTAAAGAATTCATCTAAAAGTGCTTCCGTTCTATCAATGAGCTTCTCAAAAAAGATAATATACTTAGGCATAATGTTTTTTTATCAAATATTAGGGAGGAAACTAATAAAAACTTCAAACTCTAATAACCCAAACTGACTAAGGATTTCTCTCTTGAATTATTTCCCTCCAATATTTTGCACTTATCTTCATAACCATTGCTATCAATCTAGCTCTTCAAGGTCAAAATAAAATACATCTACAAATATCCATTGCTCAAAATGGGTTTCATGGAGCTCATACCAATGCTTCACCTTAATAAACCAAATTTGTGGCTCTATTCTATCAAACCTTTAAAGGCCTATTTTGGGAAGTTTTGGATTCATGCATCTATTATTTCTTGCCCACAAATTATTTTCATCATTAAAGACACTAGAAAATTTTGGTTGTTTAATATTTTTACCCTTTGAGCATTTGGGATATTGTTAGCATACCCATAAAAATTTTGATTCCTAATTTTAAGCACTTAAAGGTCTAGACTCAACTAGACTTGGTTATGTTGGTAGTTTTTTATCATGGTGGTGAGAAAATATTTAACCCTTGAGTTCCAATATAACATCCAATTTAGAGAGTTTTTCCTCTAGCTTATGCAATATGGTCTTCATTGCTTCATAGTGGGTCTTAGGGGGAATTCACTAAAAATATATATGGTAGTTTTAGCAATTACTATTTTTAGTAATGTTTCAAACAAAGTGTATGGGTGATATAGACCAAATAGATCAGCTCAATGAGATAATTACAATGTGCTATATCCCAAAATAATGTTTTTTGATAGCCAAAACAGGTTTTCAAGTTGCATATCTACTTAAAAACTCTCAAAATTTTACTTTTTCTATCTTATGAGCTTTGCTACTAATAAGATAAGTAGGCAACGAATGTATTTTAGGTTAGGGTTTGTGTACTCTCCATATACCTTTATTATATTGTAGCAACAATCAATAATTCTTGTATTAATAATTTAGGCCACTACTCAAGGAGGATTCCACATATACCCTTGAACACACTACCTACCTCTTTGATCAATACAAGGGGGTGATCTTCTTGAGTATTGTGTTTAATGCACTATGGATATTACATGACTGATTGTCTTCCTATATATGAATATTTGGCTCAAAATTCCTAAAAGTAGTATAGATATATGTGAGATACACAAGAGCTTAATTTCATAAATGGGTGTTGTATGAGGCATAGGTATTGAAGCTTGATTTCTCCTTACTTCACCAAATGCTTTATGGGTAATCTAGCAAAGAAAATATTAATAGCTCTTCCATGTTATTTTAAAACGATCAAAGCACCATTTCTATCCTATGAAAATAGGAGTAAGAGAACTTTTTTCTCACAACAAAAGCTTATCATGCCCTAGAAAGGGCTTTGATATCACTTGCAATGAACCTCTTCTTCTCATACAAATATTTCACCTTAAAATAGTTAGTGGGGAACTAGACTAAGATAAAATAAAATAGTGCCAAAGATAATTCTTATTGTAGACACCAAATCCTAGCCATTCATCGTCCATTCATCATCATCAAATCATAGCCATCCATATATAGAAATATACTTATATTCATATATATATATATATATATATATATAATCACAACCATGCATCAAACTAAAATCTTAGCCTACTATTTTATAATCTTAGCTGCTCATCAAGGTTTAATCTTAGCTATTCATTGCCACCGTAAAAACCCTAATCATTACTAAAGGGATTATAAAATACTATTCACTTTGATGAAGAAAGGGGGAGATCACAAGAGTTATCAAGAGCTTGAACATTCACACAACATTTAACACACAATTTTTGGGGTCTATGCAACATCTCAAAATCCTCACAAACATAGATTGATATTAGGTATTGACAAGACAATAGTGTTATTTGATTTATTGTCTTCTATATTCTGTTTTACTTATTAGAAAATATTCATATTAGGGTTAGTAGATTTTTATTTGAATCAAAGAGGACCTTGCATAGTGAAGTCCCTACATATACTACTGATATGTTTGTGTCGTTTGCATCATTACAGGTTCAGGAGATAGGTTTATCGAAAGCTGTTGAAGTGAAACAGTGAACCACAAAGGATACACAAGCCCACTTGACAAATCTGATTGTAGTAGAAGAGATTGAAGACACCTTGGTTCACTTGATTTACAAAATATTTTTTATCATTTTGTGATTTATTGTAATTTGAGATAAGAAATCACTCATTGTAATAAGTCCCTGATCACTTTGGGGCAAGTTTATGTGTAACAAAAATGGAGAATAAGATCAATACAATTATCATATGCTTTATTGTTATATTGCTTGTTTTCTCACTTGTGCTATTTGGTGTTACTTATTACTGTTTACAAAATGGTAATCACGGTGGGACCCCAAAGGGTTTTTATTTTTGATCTGCCTTGTCATTTTTTTATTTATTGATCTGTGTTTTATTTTGTTGCAAGTTTCAAAATACCATCATGTGAAAATTGTAAATTTGGGTTGGGAGTTCTAATATATTTTAGGGTTTGTTTTATGTTTACGAAGATCTAAATCTACATCTAGGAGACTCAAGTAGATGCCTCTTAGTGTCTGAGGACCTATGTAGACACAACACCACATATAGTGAGCTAGAGGAAGATAGGATAATGCTTACGAGTGAGTTCTCACTAAAACCCTAGCTCTGGTTATAAAAATTATAAAAAATATATAAAATACAAATAAAATAAAATATTTTGATGTTTTATGTTCATTTTTAGCATAGATCAAGCATTGCATAGACTTTTGTTTTGTAAATATTTAAAATAATAATAATAGTTTTGCATTGCAAAATTCATATTAGTTGCACTTCAGAATAAAATCTACATCTTATAAAGCATTTTTAAATCACTATAATATTCTAAATTTTAATTATTTTATTTTTGATTCACAATCAGAGATGCCAAAATATCTCTTTCTATGTTTTAAAAGGTAATAAATTAAGCATTCTTTAGGCATATTAGACATTTATTGTTTGCAAAGATTAAAAAAATAATAATAGTTTTGCATTGCAAAATTCATATTAGTTGCACTTACGGATAAAATTTTCATCTTAGAAAGCATTTTAAAATCACTATAATATTCTAAATTAGCATTATGTTGTTTATGATTCACAACCAAAGACTCTGCATCTAGTTCTGTTTTTCAAAAGCATCCTAAGACATAGCTAGAATTTATCTGTTACATCTAATTTAAGATTTATGTGGTTTTATGCTTGCTTATTGTTGTATATTCTCTGATTACACTTATAGGTAGTTAATTTGAACTGCATTCTAGACTTGTAGTTAGGATAAAATCTACATTTTAAAGTGCATTTGAAAAAAATCATATTTTAGATTAAATTTTCATTTTAATAGGGCATCATTTTATCTTTAAAAAAAATAAAAAATCATATTAGTTACATCTAGGGGTAAATCTGCATTCTCGAGTGAATTTTAGGTTGAATTAGGGTTCCACCTCTACTCTATTTTATTTTTGAAGCATTCTAGGGCTTATATTGGGTGTCTATTTACTGCATTTGACTTAAAAGTTTCTTTGTTTTGATGTGTTGTTTGCTTATATGTGTTTCTAATGGCATTTATAGGCAATAAATATGAATTGCATGGTAGTTGCATTCTAGGATAATTTTTGCACTTTATTGTTCAAAAACCCTAGAAAACAAAAACCTTAAAAGGAACATCACACACTTGCACATATCACCATTCCACACCTCTGTAGTACAAGTGCAAGGAAAACCTCTTATGAACAATTTGGTTTTCATCACCAATCATTAGAGAGCTTTTAGTGTAGCCTTAGGTAGTGCGCATAGTTTCTTGGATATCATCATCGAGAAATTGGTTACCTTTGGTAATAGCTTGAGGTAATGTTTTAGGTTAGATGCCCTTTTACCATGAGGTTAAATAATAAGTGGAACATAATTGTCATTCTTGTTCGAGCACATTCGAGTGTGAAGCAAAAGCCTATCTAGGCAAGTAGCAAGACTCAGATAGTGCAACCTCCCTTAGGAGGTAATTTTGATTCCTTAGGTTACACCCACAGACAATCCTCCACGTAGGAAGCCTTTTTCATCCATTCATGATTCATCCTTCATCAAAAGGGTGGGTTCAAATACACCTTCTTAGTTGCATTCCATCATCCACCTTGCATAGTTTTTCTAGGCTTAGGTTTTTACATCAAAACACAAAAATAAAATGAAAATCATTTTTTTCAAATATATAGAAAATGTTTGTTTTCTTGAGTGATTTGTGTATTTTTTATTTTTATTGCCACTATATTTTTCATACACACACTCTTTCATTTGCCATACCAAATTACCTCTAGCTTATGGTATTGACTCGTAATCAAGCAAAAAACTCTGAGTCAAATACCAATCAACCAACCACCATCATCCATGGAGAATTCCATTCCTACCCTAGCTAATTTTATGCTTAACCCAACTAGTGTGTTGTAGACAACACATCTTAACCTGTTCCATAGAACCTCACACATATCATCCACATCGAATATAGATATGGTGCAGAGGGTAATCCTTATATTTTACAATCCTTATATCTCCTTAAGAATAAAAGAAATATTAAATAAGGGTTATTTCTTACCTTTCAATGATGTATTACCACAATGTTCGGTACCTTTTTCAATTGTATATGACAAAAATGTACTATTGTGGCACTAAAAACATTGTCCAAACTTTGAAATATCATTTCATTCAATGCATAAATGTGGGTGCTTCAAAATATGGGGTCTTTGACCTCCCTTGACCATATATTTTAATGATCTCTTCTCCTTGGTTCCACGCTGTACTTTGGCTTCCATTGACTATGCTATGAATGTGGACTCCTTGGACTTGGGAACCTTTTATAAAGGAGGAATATTTGACCTTGTGACAAGTGTCACAATCATTTCTTATGAGTGCTTGAGATAAGTAAAGATGCCTCTTACCACTTGTAAACCTTCTATCATGTATGAAAGGAGTTTTATGTTCTAGAATGAGTGCTCATTCTTTTCCATTCTAAGTGTCTCTTTTCTATCTAAAATTCCAACCTACTTTATGTATTGCTCCTTGGTCAATATTTTAATAGATGGGTTCTTCTATGGGTGATTGTGTGAGATTTGTTAGGGTTATACTTAGATCAAAAGTGTCATCACCTCGTTGTGCATGATTCTTCTACATAATTCCATCTCAACGTGCCTTGGAAAAGCTTCTTATTAGCAATGTGCCTTGGCCAATTCTTTCTTTATTGTGAACATTCGATGAGGTGGTTCTAGCTAATGCTTTTAGAGTTTTTTGAGTAGCTTTTGGTGGTGCCTTAGTGGAGCTCTAGTGGTGCCTTGGTGGAGCTTTAACGGTGCCTTGGTGGAGCTTTGACGGTGCCTTGATGGAGCTCCTTGGATGTAAATGGATTGCTATGATTTCCCCTATTTTTAAACCTATCTTGTATACTACTTTGTAGATGATATTACCTTGGATGTAATGCTCCTTCTTTAATTTGTATTGTATTTTATTTTCTTTTAGGTTTGGCCATCCAAAATGGAGGAATTGTGAGCCTTTTTATAGGTTACCTTTCTATTCTTGGAGTGGACTGCTATTTGGTTGTTCTTGACTATAATCATGTGCCCTTAAGGTACTATAGATTCTTTCCTAAGACCTACATACAACTGATTAGAATTATGCACAATAATGTAATAAATTTTTGTTATAAGAAACCTTCTTGCACTCCTTTTTGTAGATCTAATTGTTTTGATTTTATGATAGAATTTTGGATGCAATGGGGAATTTGAGGTGGTCTTCTTTAATAGACACATTTCACATTTTTACTTGGGTAATTTCATAACAATACCAAGCTTATAATGGTGTATATATAATATTATCTTTGATGTAATTTTTTGCACTTTCACCTTGCAACTAACCCTATAATGCTTTGGATTTGAGACTCACCAAGTCTCAATTTTTGAAGCTTCCTTTGCTGAATTTAGTTAGTTGCTATTTTATCCAAAATTTGGAGGATTCTAACCTATTTTTATGGATTCCCTTTGCCACTATGTGTTGCATATTTTTGCGCACTAATAGTATATTTAGACACTTTGATAAATTTTTATTATGTGCCCTTATCAAGAACACAAAAAATAATATTTTTGAGAGTTATAGAATAGTGCAAATGAACCTAATAATATTTCACTTTTAATGCACTAATAATATCACCTTATCACTCCAATAAACTCTCAAATTAACTTATTAATGCACTTTAACAATTTACTGTAGCTAATCAAGAATGATATGAAATGAACCTTCAATAATTATCCTGCAATTTCACTTTTTTGATGGATTCTTAAGTAGATGATGTAGATATTGGTGCTTCTGATTTACCAAGTTTTTGACTTGTAGTAGATGGATACACAAATCCTTTGTTGATTATCCCAAACAAGTTTCTTATTCACCTAAGTTGTAGCTCTTTAATGCTTATGGATTTAAACAAGATCTTCTTCTCAAGATTTTGAATGTCTTGATATCTTCTCTAATCTTCTCTGTGATTTGAAAAAATGCTTTCCAAATCCTTATCCTTTTGGGCTTGTTTTCGGATGGTGACAATTATCCCAAATCCTTTGATATTATAAGCTTCTCTACTAGCAGTGTTTGCATGCAATGGTGCACAATGGTAGGTTCAGTTTGTAAAGATGCAAGCAAAAAGTAAAAATGGTAGCTTTCTCTATTCCTCTCTAGATTCATCGTGGATTTGATACCATTGATGGTTTTAGCACCATTCCATCATACCATGAGAAAGACAGAGAGAGAAAAATAGCATATATTATTGAGAATGAAGTGATACATTCAATTAGATATATGAGGCCCTTTATATAGGAAGATGGATTCCTTGTCCAACACTCTACCTAGTTGTACAAGAGACACCTTGTATGTTTACAACTTGCACATTGACACTAGTGCATTTACTAGAGTGTATGAAATAACTATATAAATTCCCCCTAAAGTAATATAACATAACTAAATGGTGTAATATATTCTAACACCCCCTGTATTCCATTATTTCGTATGAAATTATCTTGAATCACATAGGTGATCTCTAAATGTTTGAAACTTAATTTTTCCAAGTGATTTTGTAATTATGTTTGTCAACTAATCTTCTATAGAAACATTCTTGAGTATGATGCACTTGTTCTAAAAATAATCCTTGATGAAATGACATTGATATTCAATATGCTTTGTTCTTTCATGTATAATTTAATTCTTGATCAGATTCAATACTCCTTTATTATCACATAATATCATAGTGGGATTTTGTTTTATTCCCATGTCAGATAGTATGTATTGTAACCATATAACTTCACAGGTTGTATCTCTTGTTGCTCGATATTCTAATTTAGTTGATGATTGTGCTATTGTATGCTATTTCTTGTTGTGCCAAGATATAGATCCTAATTTGAGATAGAATACATAACCTAAGGTGGATTTCCTACCATTAATAGATCCATAATAATCTCAATCTGAGTACCCATGTAGACAAAATTATTTGGCATCCTTCATATAAATTAATCCATAGTCTGTAGTATTCTTAATATATTGTAATATTCTTTTGATAGCTTTCCAATAACTTTCTCTTAATTTTTGCATGAACTATGAAAGATAATTTACTATAAATGCTATATCTGGTTGGTTTTTTTTTTAAGTATAGAAGACTTCCAATCAATTGGAGATACATCGTTGTTGAGACCAATGGTGTTTTAGATTTTTTAGATAGTTGAATTCCTTGTTCCATTGGTGTATCTTTCGGCTTACACTCTATCATTCTATATTTTTCAAGAAGATATTTTACATATTTTGATTGAGTGATAACTATTTTATCCTTTCCTTGATAAATATCTATACTAAGGCAGTAGTTCATTAGTACTAGATATATCATTTCAAATGCATTTTCTAGATCCTTTTTTATGTCACTTATTAACTTTTCTAAACTTCCAATAATCACTATGTCATAAACATATACTATGAGCATAAAGATATCATTTCTAATTTTCTTGGTATATATACTGGGATCTGATGAACTCCTTTTGAAATCATGATGTAATAGGTTATTATTGATCTTTATATTCCATGCTCTGGAAGCTTATTTCAAGCCATATAGAGATTTATTCAATTTGCATACCTTAATTTCTTATCCTTGAATGACAAAGCCTTCAGGTTGTGTCATATAGACTTCTTATTCTAAGTCACCATTAAGGAATGCACTTTTTACATCCATATGATAAATTTTCCACCCTAGATGTGTTGTTAGCATGCAGATTGTTCCGATAGTAGTCATTTGAGTTGTTGATGCGAATGTTTCTTCATATTCAATTCCCTTTATATGAGTATATTCTTTAGCTACTAGTTGATCTTTGTATTTATCAAGTATTCCATCGAATTTATATTTGATTTTTTAAACCCACTTGCATCCCATTATTTTATTTCCTAGAGGTAGGTTTACTAGATTCCATATCTTATTCTTTTTTAGTGATGCATATTTAGATTCCATAGTTGCTTTCCAATGTGAGTCTTTCAGTGTTTGATAAGTTGATGTTGGTTATTCTATGGTCATATTGTGAGTTTGAGGTCTTGTAGAGGTAATATCTAGCATTATTTCTATATTTGATTATCTAAGAGTATATCTGAGCCATATTTTCTAGGTAATATTGTTGATACTTCTGTGTCTTGTTCTTGAGATTCTAATTCTAACTTTACACTCATTATATCTTCTTCAGATATATTTAGGAGGACTTCTGTGTTGCCATTGGATTCTTTTGTGTTGATTTTGACTTTTCAAACATCACAACTCTAATAATGTAGATTTTTTTGTAGATGGATCTAGTATTTTGTATCCTATAGATTCATTTTCATAGCCAACAAATATCCCTATCATAGTTTTATCGTCTATTTTAGTCCTATTTTATTTTGGAACATGCATGTAGGCTTTGCATCCAAAAATATTTAGTTTTTCTATGTTGGGCTTTTGTCCTAACCATGCTTCTTCTGGTGTAATATGCTTGAGTACTCTTGTTGGTAATCCTTTTTGTGTGTAGACTATTATTTACACTACTTTAGCCTGGTATTTGTAATCAAGTTGTGCTTATTTTGACATACATATTACCATTTCCATTATTGATCTACTTCTTCTTTCTATAATTCCATATTTTGAGGTGAATATGTTGTAGAAATATGTATTTTAATTCCATTCTCTTCAATAAATGAGTCAAATTATTTGGAAATAAATTATCCTCCTCTATCTAAATGAAGTGCTTTTATGGTCTTCCTTGATTATTTTTCCACTTGAAGTTTGAATTGTTTGAAATGAATGAATGCTTTTAATTGTACTTCATGAAATATACTCATATTTTTCTAATGTGATCATCAAAAAATAATTGAAAGTATTTATGTCCTCCAACACTATCAACTTTCAATGGTCCACATAAATCTATATATATTATTTCTAGAGGATGCTAAGCTCTGTGTTGATGAAGTTTGAAAGGAATTCTATGTTGTTTTATTGCTAAGCATTCTAGATATACAATAGTTTTTGGAGATAATTTGGGTAGTCCTACCATTTGATATCTAAATAATTCCTTCATTTATGTCTCATTGGTATGTCCTAGTCATTTGTGCCATAGTTCTAAAGTATTGATTGAAATAGTTGAGTGAATAGCAGTGTCTTTATATGATCCTGATGCTATCATTCTTTCTTGTCTAGATATGTGACATTATTTTTTGCCAATGAGAACCTTGAACTCAATATTTAAGTCTTGATACATGAGTTGAGAAACAAAAATAAGATTAGTAGTTAATCCTGGAACATACAATACATTTTTATTATAACTCTTAATTCTTAAGATTTACTGAAATATTTCCAATTTATTTTACTTCATACGTTTTCTATCTACTACAACAACATATTTTTATTTATCTTCTTTAGAGAATTGAACCAATGTATGTTTCCTATCATATGCTTACTTGCACCTCAATATATATACCAATAATCCATGATTTTGTTATTATTAGGATTTGTGGAATACCTTAAGTCTCCCTAGTTATTTTTTAAATGTGAAAGTGCTTTTGTAAAATATAGTTCAATTTTGGATTTTGTAAACTTTTGAGAATCCCAAAATCAACCTGTAGTTCTCCTTATTACTCCTATTGAACTGTGCACTTTTCTAAATTGAAGAGGTTTTAATGTTGGATTTATTTTATCTCTTTTTGTGAAATTTGGAGACAATAATATTTCTAAATTCTAACCTTTGTGAACATTTAATAAAACCCTTTTGATGTTCCTTGAATTTTGATTTTAGTATTTCTAATTTCCAAAACAATTAACTCCAAAATTTGGAAAATTAGAAAATAATAATATTTGCAAATATTTAGAGAATTAATTCCAAGTAGTATCCCTTATTTCTCCTAGGTTTATTTTGAAAATATTATTTTGATTTGTTATATTTCACCCTTTGATTTTTTATTTCAATATTGATATTTTCTCTAAGCTTTGACCTTAGTTTACAATCTTTATATCTCCCTAAGAATGAAAGCAATATTAAATAAAGGTTATTTATTACCTTTCAATGTTGTATTACAATAATGTTCGGTGCCTTTTTTGGTTGCATATGACAACAATGTACTATTTTGGCACTAAAAACATTGTCCATGCTTTGGAATATCCTTGCCTTCAATGCATGAATATTGGTACTTCAAACTATGGGATCTTTGACCTCCCTTAAACAAAAATTTTAATGCTCTCTTCTAAATGCTTCTGTGTTGCACTTTGGCTTGCCTCGACTATGCTATGAATGTGGACTCCTCAAACTTAGGCACCTTTTATGAAGGATGAATTTTGGACCTTGTGACAAGTGTCACAACCATTTCTTATGAGTTCTTGAGAGAAGTAGATATATCTCTTGCCACTTGTAAACCTTTTATCAAGTCTAAAAGCAACATTATGTTCTTCTATGAGTGCTCATTCTTTTCCATTCCAAGTGTCTCTTTTCTTTCTAATATTCCAACCTCCTTTATGTATCACTCCTTGGTCAATCTTGTAACATATGGGCACTTGTGTGGGTTCTTGTGTGAGAATTGTTAGGGCTGTCTTTAGATATCAAGTATCTTCACCTTCTTGTGCATAATTCTTCTACATAATTACCTCTCAACATGCCTTGGTAAATATACTTATTAGCAATGTGCCTTGGTCAATTATTTCTTTGTTGTGAATGTTTGATGAGGTGGTTCTAGCTAATGCTTTTAGAGGTTTTTATGAAGAAAACAAGCTTATACTAAGAGGAGGGCTGAATAGTATAAGATAAAGCTTTTTACTTTTATTTCCAAAGTAGTATTAATCAATTATATCAATTGCAATAGTAAAATAATGCACATATCATCACACACAAGAGACATAGATTTAACGTGGTTAACCCAATATGTGATACATCCATGAAGAAAATATTTTGTATAAATTTTCTCAACAAATATTTTTGGAACCAATTCCCTATCACAATATTTATGGGCACCAACCCAAAGGAGACACCAATCCTCTCTTCTCAAGTTTGTGGACTTCTATCCATAGGAGACACCAATATCATTTGATCTAGTTCGTGGACCTCTATCCATAGGAGACACCAATATCATTTGATCTAGTTCGTGGACCTCTATCCATAGGAGACACCAATCCCCATTGCTCTGGTTCACACCAAGCCCAAACAGAAGGATAGCTCAAATTTTCTCACAAAAACCTAATCAAATACACTCACAACTCTGCTCAGATTTTCTCACCAAAACCTACTCAAATATGCTCACAAATATGCTCACCAAACCTACTTAGATATTTCCCAAAAGTGCTTTCTTCGGATAAAGTAATTCAGACATATTCTCCTCAAAATTATTTTTTTCATCAACATATAAAGACTACTATGCAATACAAATACCCAATATGTTATTTCACATTCATTAAGTATGTCTCTTTCTCATATCTCACATTTATTGCATTAAAAAAAATAGCTCTAGTATAGCACTTGATAATTGACTTTCTTAAGTACTCCCAAAATCAATCAAAGTAATGCACAACTTTGTTCTCAAACCCTTGATCTTTTATTTCCAATTTCAAATTCATATTTTAAGTTCATACATCTAATAACTCTTATATCTACCACTTGACATAATCAACAAATCATATCATACATAAATATTTCATAACACTTTCATAGCTGCCCTCATAAAACACTTGTCTTTGGAATTTCTATTGCCACACCTTGCTCAAAATATTATGCACTTATTCTCTTGTTCTAAAAAAAATAACTTTCATTCATAAAAACCATAGTGCATTAATAAATTCACACTTTATTTTGTTTTGTCCTTTTGAAGAAAACTTTCAATCATAACATTTCATCAATAAAAATTTCATTCTTAGGTATAATCAAAAGCACACTTATCTCTTCAAAATATTTTCACTGGCGCTTCAACTTGAACCCTGGTCTCTCACTCACAACTCTCATTGGCTGGCCATGAACCACTTTAGCTACACCACCAGATGGAAGGTGGTTCCACACCTTTTAGCTTGAAGACGTGGACATGATCTTGCACTCCAAAATGTATCCCTAGCGAACTTCAAATTTAAAATATTTGTACATGGTTTATTCTATCTCTCACATATACAAAATTTGGATTCTCACATTTCTAGCTCTTCATTATATTTAGGTTTTAGTTCTAATATCACACGCAGCTAATGTTCCCATTACCTTGGTTTTTCACACAAATCACTGATTTAGGATTTCTATTTACAATATTCAGATCCTGCATATTTGTAACCTACTTTATCATTCTACTAGTGCAAACACTTCCTCACAACATTAATGAACATAGTGCAAATGAATAAATTAGCATGATACCTTTGTATTTATCATTGTGCAATTCTCCCAAGCTCATATCAAACATAGTCAAGGATTTTACTCCACAATGTTGATGATATGTCTTCACTACCACCACTATTTCCTTTACACTGTGCGCACTCCAACTATGTTGCAGATCTCTATTTTATTCCTCTTGGAAATGCCAATTTATGTGGGTAATTCAAGTCCTCTTTCTCTTATTTTATGTTGGTTATAAAAATATTCCTATCTTGATTTTACTCTAGCAAAGCTTCTACCCAATGCACATTGCAATGCACTTATTTGAAAGCACTCACTCTCCATAAATGAAAGGCACACCTTTTGCACACAAACACTACTTCCAATCAGATGTAAAATACACTCCTTCAAATGTAAGTTCCCAAGAAATCAGTACACTCATGGCACTCAATGAATGGAAGATTCACTACACTCAAATAAAATGATGTCTCACTGCACTCAAACGAAAGGATATCTCTGTGCACTCAACGAAAGGAATTCTCACTTCACTCAAATGAAAGAAACTATCACTGCACTCAAATGAAAGGAAGTCTCACTGTCCAATTAAGGCACACTCTAGAGCTCTCTCTCTATTTTAAATGAAGACAAAGCATGTGAACGAAATGTCTTCTTCTTTCTCCAAAGGCAATTGTGAAGGCGCTCACAAAAACTCACACAACCAATAAAGTTAGAACCATATATATTCAAAAATAAATTTTTGAATCTTAAACATAAAGTTGACCCTTCCATTATTTTAATTATATTTAAATCCTTTTGATTTAAATATATCCCACCTTTAAAACCTTACCTTAATATTTAAATATTTAATTTAAATATCAAAGTATACACCACCAATTGATATTTGAAATGTACTTCACCATTTTAATTTTTCAAGCACCATAATATTGTCAATTCATAATCTCATCCTTGAATATGTTTCTACCTTTGAAATCAATGACAACTTACAATTCTAGCCTTTGACATCAATGAAAACTTAATATTTCTAACAATCTCCCCCTTTTTCATTTATGGCAAACCTACAAAGAATATTTTATTTTACTGCAACTGGGTTCCAAATTTGCTCCCCTTGACAAGCTACTCCCCCTTACTTAATTCTCCCCCTTTGAAATCAATAGTAAAGGGCTCCTTAGGGATAAAATTAAAACACTTAGCATAGCCCCCTCACCACATCCTTTTCTTTGAGGTGATCAATTTTGATATGGGAGTGAAGTTACTCCCAACTTTCCTCTAAGATACTCAAAATTTTCCCTTGGAAGTGGCTTTGTAAAGATGTCAGCATTTTTTTTTTGTAGCAATGTATTTCAATTTTATGAAGAACACAAGCTTATACTGAGAGGGGGGGTGAATATTATAGAGAACTTTTTACTTTTATTTCGAGAAATATTATGCAATGTATAGATAGTAATATCAATAGCAGTAATCAAAGCAATGCACAAATCACACACACAGTAGAGACACCAATTTAATGTGGTTCACCCAAATATGACTACCTCCACGAAGAAAATATTTCTTCTAAATATTTCTCAAATAATATCTTGGGAATATTTTCCCTATTACAATATTTATGGACCTCTATCCAAAGGAGATTTTGATCCCCTAAATCTGGTTTTTGGATCTCTATCCATAGGAGAACTCCTTCTCCTCCACTCTGGCTAGTGATCCTCTAGAATACTACTACCTCCACTACATTGACTTGTGGATATCTCTCCACTGAATACTCTTGTCCCCACTCAAAATACCTATCCTCACCACCCTGGCTGATAAATATTTATCCACTGGAGACTATTGTCCTCTTTGCTTTTTCACCTCCAAAGCTCTATCTCAAATATGCACTAAACATAGTCCATTTGATATAGCACAAATATACTCAACAAGTGCACTTAGAACTTGCTCAAATCTACTCAATAGGTCCACTCAAAACTTGCTCAATTGTACTCAATAAGTCCACTCAGAACTTGCTCAAATAATCTCAATAGGTCCACTCATAACCTGCTCAAATATTCTCAATAGGTCCACTTAGAACCTGATTAAATATACTTAATAGGTCCACTCAGAACCTACTCAAACTTGCTCAACAGGTCCACTCAAAACCTACTCAAATATGCTCAACAAGTCCACTCAGAACTTGCTCAAATATGCTCAATAGGTCCACTCATAACCTGTCCAAATCTACTCAAAAAGATCACTCAGAACTTGCTCAAATATGCTTAACAAGTCCACTCAGAACTTACTCAAAACTTGCTCAACATGTCCACTCAGAACCTATCCAAATTTGCTCAACAAGCTCACTCAGAACTTGCCCAAATCTATATTGTAATCTTCCATAGAAGCTCACACAAAATCAGTCCACAAGTCTCCTCAAAGACCTACCTCAAATCTTCTTAACAAGTCCACACATAACTTGTCCAATCTCATAGAAGCATAAAGAGAATTGTTAGAGACTCAATATGTTCTACACTCAATGCTCAATCACTTTCTCAATTCAAATCAGAATATAGAATAGTTTGTTTTAAGGAACTTGAAAAATCACTCCACACAACCACTTGACTCGGCTCAACCAACTTTACTCAACCAATCACTTCAAAGAAACAACCCTTTCTCATGAACCCTAGTCCAAGCATGTAATAACCAACTCAAAATATTTCCAACAATACTCAACAATAAATCTCACATAACAATGATACCCATATTCTTTTCATAACCCAAGTTCAAGTTATTTTTACAACTCACTTCAACAACAATGCTCATAAAACAATATTCGCATAATAATGATACACATGTTCTTTTCAAACCCTAGCTCAAGTTCTTTGCACAACAACTCACTTCAACAACAATGCTCATAAAATAAGGTTTTAAAAACAACTCTTTATTCCAAAAAACCTTGAAGCATTAACTCAATCACTCTCGAAAAGGAAACCCTAATCAAGTCCTTTTTTCTCCAAACTTATTTTTTAGAAAACCAATAAATCAACTCAACTATGGAATAATGTGCTCATACCCTTTTACTGAAGATGAAGGGATCTCATAAATCTTCCACAATCACACAAACTTCTATGTCAATCTCAAGAGGTTAGAAATAAATGTTTCTCACAAAAATAATATACTTACTCAATTACACCTTATCACTCCATATTTAAAAAAAAAGCATCAACATACATAAAGTATTTATCCAATCACACCTTATAAACTCCCAACTAAAATTAAATTCAACATCCACCAAAATAACTCAAAACCTCTTTAATCAATAAATTACAAGAAGAATTTTGAAAATAATCAAATCCTCTTTCTTTAAAAACCTTAATAACATAAATGCCTTCTCAACAAAACAATATTTCAAAAATCCTTTTAACTCCAAGTCACACAAATCAATTTTCAATAAAAATAATCCTTCACAAACCCTTAAAACTCCAAACACAAATTAATTAAAAATAAATCTTTACAAACCCTTAGAAATCCAAACACAAATAAATCTAAACAAACCCTTATAACTCCAAATGACCCTTTTAAGAAAACCTTAGGAAAAATTTAAATAAAAAATTACCTTTTTGACTTGTGGGATTCGATCCCATGATCTCTGCCTCCCCAAGTGCTCTAGCCACGGGCTTGACCATCATGTGTGTTAGGTGCACATTTGAGAACCAATGAGCACTTTGTTCTCTTTCTCTTATTCCTAGTGCTTGAAGCGAATGTGAACAAAAAGACTTTCCTTGGCACATCCATGAGAATCGAACGTGGGTGCTTCCTTCCCCAAAACCTTAGCAAGGTGTGTGCCACCATTGAACCAGCGTGTCCTATGTGACTCAAATCATGCGTTGTCCTCTTTTTGTTTTCTTCTCAACAATAATAATACAAAGCTCTATCTTCTTCCTCAACATTCACGATGCACGAAATACCTTCAACCTTTTCTCATGGGAGTTAATTCATCAAGGGGTAAGTTTCAAATGCCCCTTTGGGCATTAATTTATACACAAAACCACCATTCAAATTTAGACATCGGCGCTCCTTAATTTTTATGATGTCGGCATTAATTTAAACCTTTATATAATTTATAAATTTTTTAAATTCAATAGAATTTAAATTTTATAAATTATATTTTAAAACCTTTGAATTTAATCAAATTAAAGTCTTCCATGGGGTAAATTTAAACCTTCAACTTGTACTCCACTTGTTTTATTTAAAATATTCTGCCCCCATGGGTTTAATTAAACCTTCACTGAATATTATTTTGCCAAATTATTCTCCAACTCTTTGCTTTGTTCTTGGTGTTAATAATGGTGTGCTCCATGGTGTTGATGATGGATCCATTTGTTCACTTTGGCATCAATGATGACTTTTTCATCTTAACATCAATGACAACTAACTGAGCTCAAAATGTCCAACAATATCCCTTGGTAATACCCCAAGGTCTTACTATAAAATTATTAACAAATTAATGTAAATGTAATCGTAGGCCACTCAAAGGGGGCTCCCTTGTAATCGTTTTGCCACTATAGTGGGCTCCCTCCTTCGAATATATGCTTATTATTCTTCTTATTGGATGATTTGATATGGATGGCCAACCTAATATATATATCTACCCTAGCTACGTTGGTGAAGAGACATGATGGTTCACGTATGAAGAGACGTGATGGTTCACGTTATGAAGGGTTGTGATGGTTCACTTTATAAGTTAATAATATAATAATTAAATGATTAATAATACTAACTAATACTAACTAATAATGTTAGGATTGAGGATCCTAACATGCCACCCTCCTTAAAAATAGCTTTGTCCTCAAAGCTCAAAGTGAGAAGCTTTGTACTTTGTTTTCCAAGAAGGATTTGTGTAAGTTCTTGGACTCTTTTAATGACATCCTTTCGTAGGCAAGGATATCAAGAAGGATGAAGCATTAGCGGGGGGTTGCCAAGAACAATAGTAGAATCTCCCTAAGTAAAATCATGATGACAATGGGAGGGCAACCCTTGGGGTTCCTCAAATACTTCAGAATGATGCATCAAAAGTGATGGTAATGATTTCATATCCTTTTTTGGTTCCTTGGTAGAGCCAACGAAGGAGTGTGTAGTCACTCTGCATTGGTTTCAAATAGGTTTGGTCATATGGCAATAACTCACTATTGGTGAGGAAGGTATGTGTAGGTCTTGTAGAGTGCATGTTTGGTTAGCATTGATCACTTTGGGTATGTCTACTTCATCCTTGCTTGGTACATCAATCACTTCTTGCACATCGACCTCATTGTCTTCATTGCGGTGAGTAGGTGCACTGGTTGCTTCGGACACAACTACCTCATATGCTTGCTCTATGGAGAGACAAGGATCAACTTCCTTCAATAAATACAATGTTAGTGTAGCACATTTATGGTGGGGTACAAATTGTTCATCACAATTATCACAGAGTCCTTTTTCTCATCATTCCTTCATCTCCTCAAAGCTAAGATGTTTAAAGTTCAATTAGATTTGGGGGTTGTGTAAGTGCTTTGTACCCTTCCATTATGCATAGGTTTGGGAGCAATGTAAGTGGTCGACGATTTTTCCATAAGTGGTTTCCCTAATCGTTGTTGTGCATTGATTTTATCTTCAGCTAATTTTTCCAATCCATAGGTTTGCATCATGGTATAGGGATTGAACCTTGTCACCTCCATTCTAATTTCCTCTTTTAATCCCCTAATGAAGCCATTTATGAGAATTGATTCATCCAATATTGTGTTGTGTTTGGTGATATCCTCAAATCGAGTTTGATACTCATGCACATAAGTGATTTGATGAAGATATTTGAGCAATTCCCACATGATTGGGTCCCACATGGCTCTGATACCAAATGGTAAGACCCCAAGGTCTTACTATAAAATTATTAACAAATTAATGTAAATATAATCGCAGGCCACTCAAAGGGGGCTCCCTTGTAATCGCTTTGCCATTATAGGGGGCTCCCTCCTTAGAATATATGCTTATTATTCTTCTTCTTGGATGATTTTATATGGATGGCCAACCTAATATATATATCTATCCTAAAGCTACATTGGTGAAGAGACGTGATGGTTCACATATGAAGAGACGTGATGGTTCACGTTATGAAGGGTTGTGATGGTTCACTTTATAAGTTAATAATATAATGATTAAATGATTAATAATACTAACTAATACTAACTAATAATGTTAGGATTCAGGATCCTAACATCCCCCTTTCTCGTTGATGGTAACCCAAATTATTTTAACTGAAAACTTTACCTTTCCTTTGTTCTGCTTTCCATGTCTCAATGTTCTCTCAAATACCATATCTCTCCCCCTTACTAAAATCTCTCCCCTTTTTACATCAATGTAAAAGGGTCACCATTGGGGATAGGGGCTAAAAATAAGCCTATTATCTTAGCCCCTCCCCCACCTTCTTTTAAGGTGGTTCATTCTGGGGTGGGAATATTTCTACTCCAAGAAAGCACTGTTCTTACCTTTATCCTCTTTTCTTCTTATCTATTTTTTCTTATTTCTTTTATTGTTTCTATCCATGTCCATGTTCCTATCCATTTCATAATTCTTGTTTCTATTCCTATTCCTATTCACATCCATGTTCCTATTCTTGTTCCTATTCTTTTTCATATCCATGTTCCTATTTATGTTCCTATTCCTGTTCATATCCATGTTCCTATTCATGTTCTTGTTCTTGTTCATATTCATGTTCTTGTTCCTATTCATGTTCATACTTATTTTTGGAATATCTGCTCTACACCACTATGTTGTGTGGCCATTATTATTGCACTTATAACACTTAATTTTATTATTCCTTGGAGGTGCAAACGTCTTAGGATTTCTCCTAGTGAAGCCATATCCACTTCTGTCATGAACTCTATAATTCATTGCCTTATGACCAAAATGATTACATGAGTAGCAATACCAATGAAAAGGCTATATGTTCCCATATTCCTGTCTTTCATGTGTCCTGCATTGTGAATCCATGTGCCCAAACTTGTTACATGAAAAGCATATTCCAATGAAGTTTCCTTGTCTTGACATCATTGGTCTCCTATTCTTATTGTTTTTCCATTTGTATATTCTTTGTGCATTGTTCCTAAATTTTTTGAATCCTTTATTGCCCAAACCATCCTCTCATGTATCACTTTATTTTACACTTTATTCTTCTGAAGTATATTCATCTGAATTTTCTTCTCCTATAAAAATTGAAGTTGACTCTCCTTCCCATTTCTTTTGATCATGTTCAAATCCAAGACCTATTTTCCTTGATGTAGTCTTTTGTGTCTTGATGAACTTATCCAAGTTCTTTGAGCTATTTTTAAATCCTTTCATCTTGATCTTGGATTCCTCTAAATATTATTTTAGTTGTGCCACTTCTCGTGCTAACAACTCACATTCCAAGATATTTGCTTCTAACTTATATTTGAATTTCTTTGCCTTAGCCTTTGATTTTTCTAAATCCTCTATGTGCAATATTATTTCTTCATCACATTCTTGAAACTGAATTTCAAGTTTAGAGTGTTGCTTTCTTACCTTTTTTATCATGTCAAGGGTATATATAAGTTCTCCCTTGAGATCATAACCATTCTCTTCTGAATAATACTCTATTTTTTTACCTTTATCCACATATTTACTCTCTTTTGGCTTGTCTTCTATATTATCACTTACTTCTTCTTCTAATGCCATTAGAATATTTTCATCTGGTCCTTCAAGTGCATTCTCATACTCATAATCACTAAAAATATAACCATCCCTTGTACAATCATCTCCAAGATATCCAAAGTTACCACATCTAAAATACTTGAGAATTATTGGAGTTTTCTTAACTGGTTCTTTTTCTTCAATCATAAATAGGACTTCATCTCTATCATTGTCTAAAAAACTAGTATCACTATCACTTGAGTACTTTCTTGCATTATCCGCATAGTAGCTCCTATTTTTTCTTTGAAATAACTTATTTCCTTGTTTGCTTTGTCCATCCTTGTTTTTCTTCTGATGCTTATCCTACCTATATATTTATGATTCCCTATACCTGTGATCTTGTTTTTCTTCACCATTGTTGTTCTTTGGTTCTCAAAAATATGTTCCAAAATTTCCAAACTTTCCACAATTGAAAAACTTAACAAATCTTAGATCTTTGGATCTTCTGGAATTTTTATCTCTTATACCATAATTAGCTTCTTCATCACTAGATGACTCACTTCTTGATTCTGAATTCTTACCCTTGTTTTCTTGATTGCTTTGAATTTTGCTTCCTTTTGGGGAATAGGATATTTTGTTCTTATATCAAAAGCTATAAGCATACCAAGTAACTTATCTCTTGTCAAAGAATCACCATCCATTGACACTTCTATAGTAGAAACTTGTTCACTAAATATTTTTGGAAGAGTTCTTAATACTTTATCACAAAAATCTGATTCATCAATAAGTCCTTGCATATCATTTACAACCTCATCAATTCGAATTAGATAAGCACTGATATTTTTCTCAAAATTCATTCTCAATGTTTCAAATTTTCCTTTGATATTTTGTATCTTTGCTTTCTTGAAACTTTTATCTCCCTCATATATAACTTGGAATTTATCCCACATTTCTTTTGCAGTTCTACAATGCATAACTTTCATAGACTCTGTTATACACAAAACTCTCACAAGTGCATTCATTGATTTTGAATTATATTATTTTTGAAGCTTACCTTCCTTATATGTACGAGGATATATTGTTTGATCATATCCATATTCTACTACATCCCAAACATAATTGCCAAGTGCCATTATGTAGATACTCATAATCATACTCCAATACATATAGTCACTTCCATCAAATACCGGTGCTAAGTTATTTGAGGACACCTCCTTAGGATTCATTATGTTCTTGTTAGATTTTCCTTCAAGTTGTTAAACTCTTATGAAGGCACACGCTATGATACCAATTGAAGAATGCAAGATTATACTGAGAGGGGGGGTGAACAGTATAAGAGCACTTTTACGTTTCTTTCCAAATCAATATTATGCAATGTATATATAGCAATATCAATAGCAGTAATAAAAGCAACGCACAAATCATACACACAGTAGTGATACCAATTTAACATGGTTCACCCAAATATAGCTACCTCCACGAAAAAAATATTTCTTTTAAATATTTCTCAAATAATATCTTGGGAATCATTTCCCTATTACAATGTTTATGGACCTCTATCCAAATGATATGATGATCCCCTAAATATAGTTCATGGATATCTATCCATAGGAGAACTCCTCTCCTATGCTCTATCTAGCAATCCTCTAGAATACTATTGCCTCCACTGCACTAGCATGTGGATCTCTATCCACTTAATAATCTTGTCCCCACTTAGAAGACCTATCCTCACTGCCCTAGCTAATGGATCTCTATCCACTGGAGACTACTTTCCTCTCTACTCTATCACCTCCAAATATTTGTTTCAAATCTACACTAAACACAATCCATTTTGTCTAGCACAAATTTGATCAACAAGTCCACTCATAACTTGCTCAAATATGCTCAACATGTCCACTAAAAACTTGATCAAATCTGCTCAATAGGTCCACTCAGAACCTACTCAAATCTGCTCAACAAGTCCACTCAGAACTTACTCAAATCTGTTCAACAGGTCCACTTAGAACCTATCCAAATCTGCTCAAAAATCTCACTCAGAACCTACTCAAATATACTCAACAAGTCCACTTAGAACTTGCTCAAATCTGCTCAACAGGTCCACTTAGAACCTATCCAAATCTTCTCAACAAGCTCACTTAGAACCTGCTCAAATCTGCTCAACAAGTCCACTCAGAACTTGCTCAAATTTTCTCAACAGGTCCACTTAGAACCTGTCCAAATCTGCTCAGCAAGCTCACTCAAAAATTGTTTAAATATATATTGTAAGCTTCCACACAAGCTCACACAAAATAAGTCCACAAGTCTCCTCAAAGACTTACCTCAAATCTGTTTAACAAGTCCACACAGAATTTGTCCAATATCATAGAAGCATAAAGAGAATTGTTAGAGACTCAATATGTTCTACACTCAATGCTCAATCACTTTATCAATTCAAATCATAATAAATAATACTTTATTTAAAGGAACTTGAAAAATCACTCCACACAACTACTTGACTAGGCTCAACCAACTCTACTCAACCAATCACTTCAAAGAAACAACCCTTTCTCACAAACCCTAGTCCAAGCATGTAATCGCCAACTCAAAAAATTTCCAACAATTCTCAACAATAATTCTCACATAACAATGATACTCATGTTCTTTTCAAACCCTAGTTCAATTTCTTTGCACAACAACTCACTTCAACAACAATGCTCATAAAACAATATTCACATAACAATGATACACATGTTATTTTTAAACCCTAGCTCAAGTTCTTTGCACAACAACTCACTTCAATAATAATGTTCATAAAACAAGGTTTTAACAACAACACTTTATTCCAAAAATCCTTGAAGCATTAACTCAATCACTTTCGAAAAGGAAACCCTAATCAAGTCCTTTTCACTCCAAACTTATTTTCCATAAAACTAATCAATCAACTCAACTATGGAATAATGTGCTCATACATTTTTATTGAAGATGCATGGATCTCATAAATATTCCACAATCACACAAACCTCTATGCCAATATCAAGAGGTTAGAAAATTATTTCTCACAAAAATAATATAAATACTTAATTACACCTTATCACTCCACCTTTACAAAACAACCATCAACATACATAAAGTATTTATCCAATCACACCTTATAAAATCCCAACTAAAAATAAATTCAACATCCACCAAAATAACTCAAAACCTCTTTAATCAATAAGTGACAAGAAGAACTTTGGCAAGAATTAAATCCTCTTTCTTTAAAAACCTTAATAACATAAATTCCTTCTCAAAAAAATAATCTTTCAAAAACCCTTTTAACTCCAAGTAGCACAAATCAAATTTCAATAAAAATAATCCTTCACAAACCCTTATAACTCCAAACACAAATTAATTAAAAATAAATCTTTACAAACACTTATAACTCCAAACACAAATAAATCTACACAAACCCTTATAACTCCAAATGACCCTTTTAATAAAACCTTAGGCAAAATTTAAATAAAAAATTACCTTTGCCACTAGTGGGATTTTATCCCACGATATTTGCCTCCCTAAGTGCTCTAGTCATGGGCTTTACCACCGTGTGCACTAGGCACACATTTGAGAACCAACAAGCACTTCGTGCTCTTTATCTTTTTCTTGGCGCTCAAATCGAATGTGAACAAAAAGACCTTCCTTGGCATGTCCACGAGAATATAACGTGGGCACTTCCCTCCCCAACACCTTAGCAAGGTGTGTGCCACCAATGAACTAGTGTGTCCTATGTGACTCAAATCATGTGCTGTCCTCTTTTTATTTTCTTCCCAACAGTACTAAGACAAAGCTCTTTGTCTTATTCCTCAACATTCACGATGCATGAAATACCTTCAACGTTTTTGCATGGGAGTTAATTTGTCAATGGGTAGGTTTCAAATGCCTCTTTGGGCATTAATTTATACACAAAACCACCATTCAAATTTATACGTTGGCACTCCTTAATTTTTATGACATCGGCGTTAATTTAAACCTTTATATAATTTATAAATTATTAAAATTCAATAGAATTTAAATTTTATAAATTATATTTTAAAACCTTTGAATTTAATAAAATTAAAGTCTTCCATGGGGTAAATTTAAACCTGCAACTTGTACTCCACTGATTTGATTTAAAATATTCTGCCACCATGGGTTTAATTAAACCTTCACTAAATATTATTTTGCCAACTTATTCTCCAACTCTTTGCTTTGTTCCTGGTGTTAATAATGGTGTGCTCCATGGTGTTGATGATGGCTCCATTTGTTCACTTTGGCATCAATGATGACTTTTTCACCTTGACATAAATGACAACTAACTGATCTCAAAATTTCCAACATTTGACTTGCTTATCAGTCACTTGCTCTCTCAAAAAATGATATTTGATTGAAATGTTCTTAGTCCTTGAATGCATCATTGGACTTTTTGAGATATTTATGGCACTTGTATTATCATACAGTATGTGGATAGGATGATCATGTTCTATTTTGAAATAACTTAAAGTTTGCTTCATCCATAAAACCTATGTATAATAAGAAACTACTGCAATGTACTATGCTTCTACAGTGGATAAGGATAATGATGCTTGTTTCTTGCTTAGCCAAGAGACTAAATAATCTCCAAGAAATAATTCTCTTCCACTTGTGCTTTTTTTGTCATCAATACTTCTTGCCTAATCTACATCTGTATATGCAATGAGTATGAAATTATTACATTTGGGGTATTACACTCCAAAACTCATAGTTCCTTTAAAATACTTAAATATTCTCTTTGTTGCTTGTACATGTGTTTCTTTTGGTGCAACTTGAAATCTTGCCACCAATATGATTTCTTGCATTATATCTGGTCTAGTATCTGTGACATATAGTAAACTTCCAATCATGGATCTATACAATGTCTAATTTGCTTTGGGAGACTCATCATATTTACTTAACTTACATCCTATAACCATGGGGGTACTCATAGGATTGCAATCCTTCATCATGAACTTTTTTAATATTTCTTCCACATACTTGGTCTGAGAGAGAAATATACCTTTATCTAATTGTGAACTTTGCAACCCAATAAATAAAGATAACTCACCAAGCATAGACATCTTAAATTCATTTTGCATACACTTTACAAATTTCTAACACATCTTGTCATTACTACCTCCAAAAATGATATCATCCACATAGACCACTACAATCAACAAGTTATTTTATTTATTTTTGATGTATAGATTTCTATCAACTATACCTTTTTTGAAACCTTGTTATTGGATATACTTATCCAATCTTGAGTACCAATACCTAGGGGCTTGCTTTAGTCCATAGAGAGATTTATTTAATTTTTATACATAGTCCGGATTATTTTTCAATCCGAAACCATATGGTTTCTCTATATAGACATCTTCCTCCAAATAACCATTAAGAAAAGTTTATTTTACATCCATTTGATACACCTTGAAGTTTTTAAAGCTTGATAAATATAGGAACATTCTTATGGCTTCAATATGTGCAACAAAATAAAATGTTTCTTCAATGTCAATCCCCTTAACTTATGCATAGTATTTGCACACAAGTCTTGCTTTGTTTCTGACAACCTGACCATCTTCATTCAACTTATTTCTGTAGACCCATTTGGTGCCAATTACATTCTTATCTTTTGGAGAGGGGACAAGTTCCCAAGTTTCACTATTTTCTATTTGGTCTAACTCTTCTTCCATTTCTTTAATTGAATATTTGTTTTCACTTGCTTTATTGAAATCCTTGGGCTCATTTTTGGATAACAAAGAAAAATTTGTATGTTCACTTGTTCCTATTATCTTCCTCCTTGTATGTATCTCATATGGATTCCCAATAATCAGTTCTCTTGGATGATTCTTTTGCACATACCTAGATGGTGTCTTAGGTGGTGCTCTTTGTGTCTCATCTTCTTCAGTTTATTCACCTTCTTCTTCTTCTTGATACACAATTTCTTGAGCTGGTTCTCTTATATCTATTTCTTCATCAACTCTTGCATTTGTAATTTCCATAATTTTACATGATATTTTATTGTAGCATCTATAGGCTTTGCTCTTAGTGAAACAACCAAGGAAAATACCCTCTTCACACCTGGAATCAAACTTACCCAAATTTTTCTCTTCTCATCTAATGTAGCGTTTTCTTCCAAAATTTTTGAAGTACTTCATAGTAGCTAGTCTTCCCTTCTAAATCTCATATGGGGTTTTGTGGTGATTTAATATTGTTTCAGATCTATTGATAGTGTAAACAACTATATGAATTACCTCTTTCCAAAATTGATAAGAAATCTTAGACTCATTTAACATAGCCCTAGCCATACCCTAAAAAATTATGTTTTTCCTTTCAACTAATCCATTTTTGTTGTGGAGTTCTTATTGCTGAGTATTGTCTCTTATTTCCATGATGTTCACAGAATTCTACAAATTCACCTGAAGTGAATTATCCTCCTCTATTTGATCTTAGACACTTGATATTTTTTTCTATTTTATTTCCTACTAATGCCTTGAATGCCTTGAAATTTTTAAATTCTTTTGATTTTTCTTTTAAAAATGTTATCCAAGTCATTCTAGAGAAATCATCAATAAATAACATGAAGTAACTCCCACCTTGTAAACTCTTTGTCCTTGTAGGCCCACATAGATCGGTGTGAACTAGTTCCAAGAGTTTGGATGAAGAAATTTCCTTTTATTTGAAACTGGATCTTATTTTCTTACCATGTTGGCATTATGCACATTGACTACCTATTTGTTACTTATTTTCACTATGTTGTCAAATTTTAGGTGACCCATTCTTCTATTCCATAACCAACTCTCATACTCTTGTGATAAAAAGCATTTTCCTCCCTTAATTTCACTTAACATATAGAGGTTTTTTGTAGTTCTACTGGCGTATGCAATAATATTTCCTATCTTGGATTTTCTGATCTCACATCCATTTAGGTTAAATGTGAGTATGTGTCCTTGATCACATAGTTGACTTACGCTTAGTAGATTATGCTTCAATCCTTCAACATATAACACATTTTTTATCCTATATTTTCCATTATCCAAACTCAAAGTCCCTTTTCCAATAATTTTGGTAGAAGCATTATCACCAAATTTCATTGTTCCTTCATTTATTTTCTTGAGAGAAAAAAATTGCTTTTGTCACCTGTCGTATTGCTTGAACAAACACTATCAATGTATCACTAATTTCCTTAATTTTTCACATGAAGAGTAGTTTGTACCAACATGGAATTTTCCTTTTATTATTCCTTTTTATTTTTCTAAACTTTTAAGGACATCTTCTGAACTATTTGACCTTCATATTTCTTTCTTGATTTAGGAAGTTCAGGAAATACTATTTTACACTATCTAGCTTTGTGCCCAAAATTATTATATTTGTAACACATGACATTGTTATTCATGAGAGGTGAAAAAGAATTATAATTTCTATTGATGATGCCAACATTAATTTTTACATAGATAATGCAATGTACAACTTTATGACCATATTTGTTACGTGAAAAACAATAACCATGTAAGAAATTTTTAAACCTGTTTGATTGCCTTGAATGATATGGTCACATGGTTCTTTCATTTTTGTTCCTATGTTTTTCTGCCCATTATGATTATCTATATTATTCCTCCTTCAATACATTAGCATAGGTCATGGACTCCTTTTTACTAACTTTATTTGATGTATTTTTTCCTTTTGAGCTTGACTCCTCTTTTTGTTTCTCTAACCTTATATTTTGCTGCAGCTTATCCTTAGAATTTTCTACTTCCTTTCTTAGAGAGACAACTTCATGTTCCAATTTTTCACATTCTAACCCTTTTACCTTTAATTTCTCAACCATAACTTCTTTAATTTGTTTTGTCTCTTCAACCTTCACTTTTAAGTCTATGAGATCTTGTAGAAGCTTTGTCTTTGTTTCCTAATCCTCTTGAACTTAAGACTTTAATCCTAAACTCTTATTTCTAACACTTTTCAATTCTTCAAGAGTAGCAATAAGTTCATTTTCCATATCAATTGTGGATTCCTCTTCATTTTCTAGAATATTTCTTGTTTATTTCAACCATAGGAGCATCTTCTATCACTTTAGTGGCCATGTGTATTCTTGTAAGATCTTCCTTTAAGTTGTTAGCCTTTTATGAAGGAACCCACTCTGATACCGATTGAAGAACACAAGATTATATTGAGAGGGGGGTGAATAGTATAAGATAAAACTTATTACTTTTCTTTTCAAAGTAGTATTAATCAATGATATAAATTGCAATAATGAAACAATACACAAATCATCATACACATAAGAGACACAGATTTAACGTGGTTCACCCAATGTGGGCTACATACATAGAGAAAATATTTCTTATAAATTTTCTCAACAAATCTCTTGGGAACCAATTACCTATTAAAATATTTATGGCCACCAACCCAAAGGAGACACCAATCCCCTATGCTCAATTTCATGGATCTCTATCCATAGGAGACACCAATCCCCTTTGCTCTAGTTCATGTATATCTATCCATAGGAGACA
Organism: Wollemia nobilis; assembly: GCA_028583015.1. Lineage (NCBI taxonomy): Eukaryota > Viridiplantae > Streptophyta > Pinopsida > Araucariales > Araucariaceae > Wollemia > Wollemia nobilis. The sequence continues at coordinate 43,185 of JAQPPZ010005836.1, forward strand.
CCAATAACCTTTGATCTAGTTTTCTCCAAGCCTACACACAAGGCTAGCTCAAATTTGCTCCCCAAACCTGCTCAAATATTCTCACAACTCTGCTCAAATCTGCTCACTAAAACCTGCTCAAATCTGCTCACAAATCTACTCAAATCTACTCACCAAACCTGCTCAAATATTTCCCAAAAGTGCTTTCTTTGTCTCAAGTAATTCAAATATATTCTCCCCAAAATTATTTTTCTTCATGAACATATAAAGAATGATATGCAATACAAATACACAATATTTTCTTCCACATTCATTAATTCTATCACTTTCTCATATTCCACATTTATTGCATTCAAAAAGATAGCTCTAGTATAGCACTTGATAATTGAATTTCTTAAGTACTCCCAAAATAAATCAAAGTAATACACAACTTTATTCTCAAACCCTTACTATTTTATTTCCAATTTAAAATTCATATTTTAAGTTCATACATCTAATAACTCTTATATCTCCCACTTGACACAATCAAAAAATCATATCATATAGAAATATTTCATAACACTTTCATAGCTACCCTCATAAAACACTTGTCTTTGGAATTTCTATTGCCACACCTTGCTCAAAATATTATGCACTTATTCTCTTGTTCTAACAAAAAGAACTTTCATTCATAAAAACCATAGTGCATTAATAAATTCACACTTTCTTTTGTTTTGTCCTTTTGAAGAAAACTTTCAATCATAACATTTCATCAATAAAAATTTCATTCTCAGGTATAATAAAAAAGACACTTATCTCTTCAAAATATTTTCATTGGTGCTTCAACTTGAACCCTGGTCTCTCACTCACAACTCTCATTGGCTGGCCATGAACCACTTTAGCTACACCACCGGATGGAAGGTGGTTCCACACCTTTCAACTTGAATATGTGGACATGATCTTGCACTCCAAAATGTATCCCTAGTGCACTTCGAATTCAAAACGTTTCTACATGGTTTCTTCTATATCTCTTATGCATACGGTATTTTGTCTTCTCACACTACTACCTCTTTGTTATATTTAGGGTTTGGCTCTAATATCACACGTAGATGATATTCCCACTACCTTGGTTTTTCAAGCAAATCATTGATTTAGGGTTTCTATTTACAACATTCATATCCTAGACCTTTGTAACTTGCTTTATATTTTTACTAGCGCAAAAACTTCCTCATAGCATTAATGAACATAGTGCAAATGAATAAATCAGCATGATACCTTTGTATTTATCACTATGTAATTCTCCCAAGCTCAGATCAAATGTAGTCAAGGATTTTACTCCACAATGTTGATGATATGTCTTCACTGCCACCACTATTTCCTTTACACTGTGCACACTCCAACTATGATGCAAACCTCTCTTTTCTTCCTCTTGGAAATTCCAATCTATGTGGGTAATTTGATGCCTCTTCCTCTTCTTTTATGCTGGTTACAAAAATGTTCTTAGCTTGATTTTACTCTAGCAAAGCTTCTGCCCAATGCACATGAAAATGCACTTCTTTGAAAGTACTCACTCTCCACAAATGAAAGCACACCTTTCACACACGAACACTACTTCCACTCAAATACAAACACACTCCTTCAAACACAAGAACTCAAGCGGCCGGTACACTCATGGCACTCAATGAACAAAAGCCTCACTACACTCAAATAAAAGGATGTCTCACTAAAATCAAACGAAAGGATGTGTCATTGCACTCAACGAAAGGAAGTCTCACTGCACTTAAATGAAAGGAAGTCTCACTGCACTCAAATTAAAGGAAGTCTCACTATCCAATGAAGGCGTAGTCTGGAGCTCACTCTCTCTTTCGAATGAAGACAAAGAATGTGAAAAAAATATCTTATTCTTTCTCCGAAGGCAATTGTAAAGGCGCTCATAAAAACTCACACAACTAATAAAGTTAGAACCATATATATTCAAAAATAAAATCTTGAATTCAGCCCTTCCATTATTTTAATTACATTTAAATCCTTTTGATTTAAATATATCCCACCTTTAAAACCTTACCTTAATATTTAAATATTTGAAATGCACTTCACCATTTTAATTTTTCAAGCACCATAATATTGTAAATTCATAATCTTATCCTTGAATATGTTTTTGCCTTTGACATCAATGACAACTTAATATTTCTAATATTTTGAGTAGCTTTTGGTGGAGCTTTGGTGGTGCCTTGTTGGAGCTCTGGTGGTACCTTGGTGGAGCTCTGGTGGTGCCTTGGTGGAGATTTGGTGGTGCCTTGATAGAGCTCCTTGGATGTACATGGTTTGCTCTACTTTCCATCATTTTTAAACCTATTTTGTATGCTCCTTTGTGTTGTTTCCATTGCACAACATACCCCAATTTGGGGACACACCTAAAATTTTGATGTTAAAATGAAGTTTTGGTTTGCTTTGAGTGATTTGTCGAGAAGTCCCTACCAATAAATTTTGCAATGTGGATTACAATGTTTAATGTTTGTTTAATGTTACTTTTTAATTTTTTTCTTGATCTTAAGGTTTTAATTTTTAATATTAATGGTTTCTAAAAACAATGTTACTTTTTTTAATTTTTAATTACTAAGCTTATTGTTTCAATTTTTAACTTTAATGGTTTCGAGTTAAATCAATGTTACCTTTTAATTTTTAATTGTTGAGTTTAATTTTTAATTTTGAATTTTAATATTTTGATTTAAAATTAATTCAAGAATTTAAAATTTTAATGTTTTGATTTAAAATTAATTAAAAACCAAAAAATAAAAAAGAATTGTATAAAAAAAGGAAGGTTTTTTTTTTTGATAGTGTATGCATGATCTATAGGTGGTATGATTTTCGAGGTAAACTCTCTACCCAAAAAACCATTAGAAACAACACCGAAGAATGCTCAATGTGAAGGTACAGATATAAGAGGTACGATCAATGCAGAGACACGAAAACCATGGGGCCACCCAGTGGCTTAGCTGAATCATTTAGTTTAGTGCTTTTTGGTATTGATAAACATCACATGGTGCCATCATCGGATGCATGTGGGATTTAAATATGGATGCTTATGTAGAAGAATAGGTGGTGGCTATTGTAGTTTGCTCATAAACTTGGTAGCTTATTATTACAATGTTCATGTGATGGAGGACGAGCTTTGAAAAGGTGTATTTATTGGATAGTGATTGTATGGGACGACCATTTACAATATAGTGCTTTGAGTCTAAAAATAAAAGATCCAATCCTAATAATGATATGATAGAGTGCAGTTTAGTGAAAGCATATAATTCATCATCAAACGCAATGAGAATGCAAACTAGTGAAAGCATAGATTTTATCGCCAAATGCACTGTTTCAATGAGTCACCTCATGTATCGTTCATATTGAATATTGGTGTAAGGAGGTAATAATTCTTGTGTTCACATCCAATGAATTGTTCTTACCCGACCACTATGACTCATTGAGAGTTACCACAACAAAACAAGATAACGAAAATGTTGGTATGTCATCTATATGTGCAGAGGAAGATTCTACAAAATATAGATGAGTGGGTAAAGATTTTTTGGTGATAAAAACTATATAAACAAGAAATTAAATAGAGTAAATTCAAAAAAGTCTTAGTTGTATTTCAAAATCAGGATCATGCTACATATGTGGCATTCGAATATTGTTTTGTCCTCTTCCCCATCATGAAATTCAGTATTATGGGTATGCTTTAGGTGTTGGAAAGAGTTCTAAAGTAATCCATGATGAATATGAGATAATAAGAACTCACTAGATTCCCTATTCACATTCCATGATTGCATTTTTCAAAGGTTTAGGAGTAGTAGCCAATCGATATATTAGAAGATGGTGGTATCACTTCCATAGTAGGAAGTTCTGGTAAACTATGGAGCTGCAAACCAATACCTTCTATTGGACCAAGAAAAGGTAATATCACCTACATCATTTATATGTGAATTTCAATTACGTGAATTGAATACTGGAAGCTTGGTTTTAAATATTTTTGTGTGAAGACCCAAAGGTAAAGGACAAAGGAGTTTTTACCAAATTTCATACACAACAAGATTTGTATGAACGCTAAATATGACTTAAAATAGAAGCCCAACAAGTTTGATAAATTGAAGTAGCCCATCATGAAATAATATTATACCATGGCAATGCTACCCATACTACACAAATATTTATTACTAGTATTGTCATAGTCATTGAGTATTTACGAAAAATTGAAGTTCGTGGGAATGTCATGATTATGACAACAACACTGTCTTGTAGGATAGACATGAGAAATATATTAGTATTATCAAAAAGCAGGGAGTAAAAATTTAAAGACATAATATCATCTAAAGCATAAACCTAGTGGGCCTTCCTAAATAAAAATAAAATCACACAAGTCATGGTAAAAGCCAATTGAGAGGTCAAAATAGGATAAATACCAAACCTAAATAATTGCATAGGTGAATATTGAAATATTTGTTAATAGGAGAATCATAAGGTAAAAGAAATAAAATGAAGGTTAATGGATTTCCGTTAACCAAGAAAATATTATGAAATGAATAAGAGAAAAGGAAATGAAGGGTTTTTAAAAATTTTAAATATCCATTCAAACACACAAAAAAAGTTCAAAGACTTTGTGGAGAAAAGGCATGTTGAAAATTGGATTTTCTTTAAGAGCATCTCCTCCCTGGTTGCTGGACTACACCAAATTTCACCCATTGTAATCGATTTAAGCAAGGTATTTTGAAGGAACATGAATTCAATATCTTCCATTTTGGCAATGTATTGGAATTTTTAATAAGTTATATGCATGCGGATGGTATACTTATTAATTTTTTAATATATTGTGTTATTCCCTTAGAATATTGCATCACATTAATTCTGGGTTGTGTGAAGACTAACCGGTTTAATGTTGATTTTAGTTCAAAATATTTGTTTATGTAGATTCGGGTTGAAATTTTAGAAGTTACAACGACTTGTTATTTTCATTTTATTTTTCTAACCCTAGCCTTTTATTTTTTTTAAAGTTTTATCAAATTAAAAAAAAATCAAAACCCTTAAAAAAATACGTCAATTGCAAAATTAAAATTCAAATTTTCATTTTACGTAAGTTCACATTTTTAATGAAAATTTTAAGTTTTAAACTTTGCACAATTTTTCCAAATAATCAATTAGTTTCATTTTATGAAAATTGAAATTTCAATAAATTCCAATTTGTCATTAAAGTGAATAATTAATATAATATTCCATTTTTTTTATATGGCAAAGTTAGATTTAATCATTTCATTTTTATTTTCAAGCAAATATTAACAATCAAAGATAAAATTTGATTAACAATCGAAGATAAAATTTGATTAACAATCAAAGAAACAATTTAATTGACAATCGAAGATAAAATTTGATTGACAATCAAAGATAAAAATTTGATTAATAATTTGAGATAGAATCAATTAAAAATCAAATTTTCAAAGGTTAAAATCAAAATTTTATTACATTTCAAAGGTTGTTATCCCAAAATAAATAGTTGATAAATAATATCATATTTTCATAAATTCCATGAACAACAAAATCATTGCAAATAAAATCAACCTAAAATAGGCCCCTTGTTAACAAATATATGCAACACTGAGGTATTCAATTAACTTTTGGTATTTCACAATTTTCACTAAGCATTGCAAGAAAATTAATACATTAAAAAAAACCTTGGGGACATCACAAATATTTCCTTGCAAGAGAGGATATTCAGGCATAATCCAAACTGTGGGTATATTATTGTAATTAGATAAAAGTATCACTCAACAGAATTGGTGCTAGGAGGGCCTACTTGAAGGTAATTGATTTGATTTACAAAGTTCTTTCTAAGTTGTTCATAATTTATTGTTGGAAATTCTCTAATTCATGATTCATGGATTCTAAAATTTTACAAATTTGAGAATATTCCTTATTGTTATGGTTTAATTGATGCTTTATTATTAATGAACATGATGATTTATCAGTTTTACATGTGAAAAATAGAAATCATTTCATTTCAAGATCATTAAACACTTGTTGTTTCCATTATCAGAGCTAGAACCAAAAATCATAATCACAAGATCTAAGGCTTCTCAAGAAACTATTTCCCATAGCATTTCTCCTACAAAGAGGATCAAAATATCCAATAGTCAATTGATTGTTATTACACCCAGTAGCATTTCATTGCTACCCATCATCCCATTTATTCCCCCATAAGTAATTCCAATGGTAGGAGTTGCAGCTTCATTAGGTGCTCATAGCAGTCCTTTAAAAATTGATGGAGCATCCCATGAAATTCCCAAAAAATTATAAAGGTATTTACCTAATATAAACATGATGGAATTAGAATTTCTAGAGAGCATATTCAATCTTACAAGGATACCTTGATTAGACTGCAAGTTGAACATGAGGATGTTGTTTGCAGAATTTTTCCTCTCACCTTAGATGAAATGGCATACGATTGGTATATTAGTTTACCTATCAATTCCATTATGTCTTAGGCCCAATTAGAAATAAATTTCATGAATCAATTTAGGCTACCCATAGATCCTGTTGTAATATATTATCAGTTTGCATCAATCAAGAGAGAGCCTAATGAACCTTTGATATTGTTCAATACTTATTTCCATAAGTTGTATAGTAGATTAGTTTCTCTATATACTCTTCAAGTAGATGATGCCATACAGATGTACTTTAGGGCATTGGACCCTTTAACATATATTTTTGTAAGGATAGATCCTCAAATCACTACGCTTACCATGGCATACAGTGAGGATTTGACTATTAAATAATATTTGATATCACAAGGTTTTGGGATAGGACAGTTACCTTCCATAGGACAACTAGGTGCTTATAATTAGGTGTCTATGATCAATCAAGCTTTGTCACAATAAATACCTATGTTGAATGCCATGCCATTCAATAATTTCAATTTGCCATACAATCCATCTATCATGTCCACTTATCCTACCACTCCACTATATTTTGAAAATCAATTAACCTCAAGTCATGCCTTCATTTTTTAATACAACACCCAATCCAAATGCATAAATATTTCATCAAAATAACACAATATTTCTATAGGTTTTACAAAATTAAAGTTTACCTAATTTTTAAAATCCCATTGCTACTACAAGTAACACAACGAATCAAACTACTATAGACCAAAATAATGAACCTAATTATCAGGTAAATGACCTATAATGGGTTATCCAAAAACTCAATAGTTACATGGTTCAAATGCAAAAACAATTGCCTCAAAATTCTCATTAAAATAGAAATTTTATTTTTCAAAGAAAACAATGGAACACTCATCCGAACAATGGAGGAGTACCTAGTCCCATTGTCAATCAGAATAATGGTACCACTAGTTCTAATAAAATAAGAACTATTGTTAATATTTTGGAGTTGGATTTAAAAAATTGTTGTAGGATGCATTCCATGACACAACATAGTGATAATGAGTGCCCTGAATTCATAACAACTCTAGATATTCTACAAAATATATGGATAACATGGAAATTGTTTCAGATGAAGATCATTTCCAATAGGCTAGTACTAGAAAATAGAAAGAATCAGTGCTAGTAGTTGAAACATTTGAATCAATTAAAGAATATGAACAAGGGTATGATGGGTCTATAGAAGAGGAATTTCAAGCCTTTAGACAATTTAAAAAATAAAATCATAATTACAAACTTAGAAGTAAAAAATAAAGCTCCATTTACATCTACTCCACCAAATGACATCATTCCTCTTGACACATAGGCTAGTAACAATCTCATACCTCCATATAAAGTTGATTTACCTCAACAACCACATGAAAAAATTTCCCATAATATTGTGTAGGATCTAAAGAAAACAAAAGCAAATATATATTTATTTGGTGTTTTCTAAGTTGACTAATCAACAAAAATGTTTGGTGCAGGCTATTGGTTATCAAAGCAAAAATTAATTCTAGAAAGTCATGGATGCACAATTTACCTCATGAAGAGATAAAGGAGAAGCTCCTCCCTTTTTTTCTACCATAATAATTGCAGGAAGAAATATACACAATTATCTTGTTGATTCAGGAGCATCTAGAAATGTCATGCCTCACATTGTTTGTCAAAATTTGGGTTTGAAACCCATCCCTTCTAATAGGATAGTTGTGCAATTGGATAAATCTGAAGTTAATGTGGTTGGAATGCTTAAGTATGTTCACATATAGCTAGCCTTAGAACCTAGGACACAACAGTATATTGATATACGTGTTGTAGATATACCTAATAGGTATGGAATATTGTTGAGTATAGATTGGTATAGGAACTTAAATGGATACATGGCCATAGATTTTTCACATATGTGGCTACCATGGAAGGGTGTTTCTAACCAAATAAAATCTTATAGAGAACCTCAACTCAGATTTGATTACTGAATATAACCAAACCAATTAAATTTTTTACAATAATTTTGATTTAGGTGTCTACACTTTGTTGGCAATTTTGGGTACTTTGGGTACATTGCCTTTGCTCAAGTGTATAAGTTGTCATTGATGTCAAGAAGCTTTTGAAGGAATTTG